>BHDV01018344.1:36516-53452 GCA_005406045.1 Adoxophyes honmai
CAGCGATCACTTCAATTGTTTTGCGGAACAATTTCCGAACAACCAAGATGACATTAGTACTCTATAGGTTCTATCCTCAATGGCTCTCTGTCTACCTTATTTAGGAATACCTACAGTAAGGAATACACACGTAGGTATGCGTAGTTTTTATCTATGTATGTGTGTCAGGTAAGTAAATACAAGGCATGGCAAACAGCCGCAACAATTTTCAACCTATTAACGGTTTAGGCTATTCACTAGAGAATGAGCAATTAAGTATTTTTTGTTTTTATGTAGTCTGTCCTAATTACGAGTAAACCAGTGTAGATGACGTAAGAAGCGATATTTCCATAATTCTCGTACCTTAATATAAGACGTATAAATAAATCCCTGTTGCAGCCCAATGAACAGCCCCATGGGGAAGCTGAGCAGCGCCCGCGGGTCCTTGACGACGGAGCGCGCGTCCGGCGGCGGCGCGGGCGCGGACGCGGCGCCGTACACGCCAAGCGCCAGCGCCACCAGCGCCAGCAGCGCCCAGAGCGCCACCAGCGCGCGCCGTCCGGCCGACGTCAGCGCGCTGCCGGACAGAGACTGCACGTCCGGACAGCCCGCCGCGCCGCATGTTTGTTCCTAAGATGATTTAAATAGTATTTAAATTATAAAATTCCATTTGATAAAAAGTTGTGAAGCTTTTTTTTCTGTTTCAATCATCTGCGTACTTTTTTAAACATGTTTCAACTGTTTGTAAGATTTTGTATTTATCGGCACGACACGTTTTACTGAACTTAGGTATTGTAGAAAGTTTAAAATATCATTTGACAAATTGTTAATCCCTGTAACTTTTCAGGTATCTTGAAGTCTTACCTCATATTCTTCATCTGGAAAGTATTCCTCAGGCGGAGGCCATCCCGGCACCGTCGTATTCGTCGGCATCGGGGTGAACTGGCCCATCGGAGACAAGTCCTCAGGCCAGATCAGCAGCGCTCCACCGAGCAGCAAGGAGCCACACACCAGCCCAAGATCTTGCGCCGCCCGTAAAGCCCTCAACGCTCTCCTCAAAGCAATTTTCCGCCGGCACTCATCGCCAGCAGCTTGAGCTAAGGTCGTAGCTGACGCGCACAATGCTAAAGACATAGGAGACAACGCGAACCCACAAGCACCATACAGAGGAAGTAAAATCGACAGCGGGGTAGCTGCAGTGTGAGCTGTCAAGAGAACACAAACTAGAACATGAGCCACAGCAACTACAACTCTCGTTCCAGTCTTTTGGAGAATTAGGGGAGAAAACGGAGCAACTAAGGCAGCAACAGTGTGCATTATAGCTAGAGGAACGGCACCCGCTTCCGCTCCAGCGAAGGCTGTGAAGGGCAGTAAGGCTGTGGCGCAGAAGCCGCTGGCGACGCATAGGAGAGTGAAGCGCTGGACCACGGGCTTTGGGATCTTGGGGGGTTGTCTCGCGATCAGTCGCCGGACTGATGCTGCGCCGACTGACGAGGCCACGGAGTCGCGCCGGCGAGACGGCGCCGCGGGGATTGGGGCTCTCGCTGATGACTTTGGCTTCTTCCAGAGCCAATCTTTCTTGTATATCGTGCTCACGGGAATCTGTTGGGAAAAGACGCAACTTTTAACTCTTGTTTGTATACAAACATGTGGGAGAATGATAGCTCACAGTGAAAGACGCATAGTAACTTTATAAATTTATTTGAAACATCAGAGAACCGTTTTGCTGTGCCAAAATCGTAGAATCCACCAACTTAAATCTAGCCTATGGGACGGCCCATTCATGCTTTCATATCCGTCTTATTCACTTATGCTTGCGTTTCTATCAGTATCTACATCACGCCTGTATCATCAAATGGGAAGTCGGAGCACATATGATACGATACATCTCGATACATAGACAAAATAATGACTATATCATGTTTCGTGGCCACTTTCTGAACTATTTTAGGTTAAAGTTAGATAAGAGATAAACCAATGACAGGTTGCTAGCTTGCCGCCCCAAGCATAACTTAATCTATTTCCTTAGCCCCCGTTCCCACAGCGTCGGGCGCCCGCACGATTTTTAATCGGTTGATTCGTGTCGTTCGTGTGTGAACAGCTCCATATAAAATGTACTGCGGCTACGACGACACACGATTAAAAATCGTGCGGGCGCCCGACGCGGTGGGAACGGGGACTTAGTTACCTTTTACGACACGAGTGGTGTTTATACACAAAGAGTAATATGAGCTTGTAACCTTATACTTTGTTGTTTATATGACAATAACGGTTCTCTATTGGAAGGCATAAAGTCATTTAAGTATATTAATAGTTTTCGCCGAAATAATGATGTGCATAATCCTAATTACGCTTAATTTTAACGCATAACATTAAAAAGCGTAAATACAGAAAGCATAATCATCTTGAATGTCGAAAAGCATAAGCACAAATAGGCATAATAATCAATTGGCATAACTAAACCGATGTCGACGGAGGTCCGCTTCGCGGACTTCCTGTTCCGCGTTGCTTCGGCGCTTCGCACTTGGATTTCATCCTAGCCTAACCGAACCTAATGACAAATATACTAAATAATTATTAACCCAAACAATAGTATGTGTAATGTGTATTCGGCCAATACTAATTATGCTATTAGCGGCGTAGCGTAGTAGTATGCAAAAAAGTAGTAGGCCAAGTTACAAAGCGAAAGCTCTATTATGCCAAATCAATTATGGAAAACAATAGTAGTGTAAATAGCAAGCGATCCAAGGGGATTCCGACAGTAACTACGTGTCCTCAAAAGAACTACCATCACATCACCATTCAGCACTAAATTGGTACCTTCTGCTTTCAAAACAAGTCTGAGAATAGTTCAAAGCAATCTGCTAAGGTTATGTAATGACATGTCATGTTACCGTTCCCAGATTTGGAGGTGCGTGGTAAATAATTCAACAGGCGAATTCGCGAAATGGACACTTCAAAGGTATTGGGTATCCTTCTGGCACCCACGCCGGACTATTCCTATGCGGGAAACTTAAAGGGACTAAATTAATTCAAGATCCTTGATTTTAGGAGCTTTAAATTTAAGTGCGAAGCACACGAGAAGAGCAATCTGGTCTGTTGACTAAGGGCGCGTGTTTCGTTGAATAAGTTAAGAATACGAATAGAAGATAACTCGAGAACCTGAAGTTTTTTTTTATTAACAAAATGCACGTCACTCAACATTTTAATAGGAATTATGCAAAAACCAGTGACAAAAATGCTTGATTATTTTCTATATAAAATATTTCTTTTTATTTAAAAATACGGGGAAAATATTTGACTACCTACGTGTTTCTGACAAATGAAATTACTACCAATTAAGTATTATTTTAATATCCATATTCACAATCGGATTTAAGAAGCCCTATATTTTTACTTTGCCCGCCACTTTGTTTTGTAAGGATTACACCTCCTCATTTCTTCCGTTGTCGTAAGAGGCGACTAAGGAAATAGGTTTACATACGATCTAGCTAGACTAGCAACCTTTCACTAATTTCCCCTTTGAGCTAAGCGTCCACTTGTCGGTATCGTACGCATCGGACGTATCGCACGCAACGGATTGTAGTATTCTTTGTATAGAAACTCATACAAGTGCGTCCACCTGTCCGCATCGTACGCATCGCATTTCGCCATACATCTGATTGAATCCGATGCGTCCGATGCGGACCTGTGGACGCTTAGCTTTGGACGCCTATCCTATGTTTTTAAACTTATTATAATGTTAGAGGAAGCTACGTAACGTTAAATCGTTTGGTCAGTTACAGCTTGTAATAGCATCGAACTGTCAAACTAGATTTCCTAAAAAAAGTGATTGAAGTCTGTGGACTGGGGCTAGTCTTGTGAGTGGTGAAGGTCTGACCTGTTTGATGGCATGGTGCCGGTGCGGGTCTGAGACGGTCCGGGAGGCGGCCCGCACCGATGCGGGCCGCGACCGCTCCGTCAGGTCCGGGAGGCTGCCCATGCGGGTTGGTTATCTCGTGCCCATGTCTGTAAACGAGATATAACGTTACATAGGTACATACATTCTTACACACATGCATGCGTACACACATGACGCCTGTATATCCAAATAGGGGTGGCAAAAGCACACAAAACGCCTAAAAGACAAAACCACATGACTATTTTACAATTCGTAGCCACATCCACATTTAGGTTACAAGTTAGGTTTTTAGGTAAGTACTTATGACATCATATTTTAAATCCTCAAATATATCAGAGTTTTTTACAATTATATCATGCTTTATTAATTTAACCTTCCTCTTCAATTCTATCTATCTATTCTATTCAAAAAACCACATCATAATACCTGGACATCAGAGCCAACTGGTCGGATGTCCACTTTTTGCGAAAATCACTTTTATTTAGAATCATTCTAAATTTTTTGTCCTCTTTCAGGCCATCTAACCCATATATCGCTATCTCTTTTATTAACCAAGTTAAAAAGGTCGGTTGTCCAAAATACCTTAGAAGCAAAATGACTGATGTTTACTTATGATTTTTTTGTCACTAGTCATGCTAATTTATGGCTTAAAAGTAGGTCTGATGTTCACATAAGATATATTGGTATTAGACTTATCTTAGAGCGATGCATCGGATGTTAATATCAGACCTTTTGGTTCGGGGGAATCCCAGCATTGGAATTAAATTTATCTTAGAACGATGCGTCGGATGTTAATATCCGACCTTTTGATTCGAAGAGTCCCCATAATGTATAGGACCAAAAAAGACAGCAATATTCTTTAAAGGCAAAGGAATGAGACAGTAGGCTAACATAAGCCCGGTGATTGCCGAAATTTTACGATTGATCAAGTGCGACCGGCCGGCGGTTGGCATAACGTGTATAAAACATTTTTTACTTAGACCGCGGGTGTAAACATTTGGTGTGAATTAATTCATTTACTAAGACTTAATAATTTCGTTTATTGTTAAATGGGATTGTATGACATAAATCCACGTGTCAACAGGATAATTCAAATGTTAAGAACGGCAAAAAATAAACGAAATCAAGGCAAGGTAAAATATTTCATACCTAACCTACAAGTTAGTAATTAGAGAAAGTGTGGTCTGAATGAGAATATTATAAGAAGGATAGAGAAAGGTATGTTGCGTTGGTTTGGGCACGTCGAGAAAATGAATGAAGTAAAGAAGTAATGCTGTGTAAGCAAATTTATAAGCAAAATGTGTTAGAGCAACTCGGTCGAGGGCACCCTTGAAGAACGTATATCGACCAGATTGGCGATGTACTAACTAAAGAATGGCCAAATTAGGAGTACCCGAAACCGTCGAGCATGTATGACGAGAGTGATTAATCAAGTATGTTAAAATAGAAGCATTTTGTCTCTGCCTAACCCGCAGATTATGTTTTATAGAATAAATATTGTTTTTAGATGATATTTTTCAAACAAACAGAGGACATCCTTTACTATGAGAACAATTATTAGCCGATAGACTTCGTTGTTATTTCTGCTATGCAGGTACTTGGTGACTAAGTGTTCACAGGATGTTATTAAATTTGGCTTATTAGTTAGTTCAGGACATAATATTGCAAGTTTAATTTGATTCATTACCCGGATTCCGATTGAGCTGAAGTTTAGCAAAGGTAACGTATAACGTATAACGTTCATAACATTTATGGTAACATGAAGCTTCATAGCTGATGCTCCATAAATTTATACTCTGATCATTAATGATGCAGTCCAAAAATAGATACAAGAACAAAACTTTAAAATAAAATTAGATAGCCTCGGCGTGTTTAGGTTAAATTAGGTTTGAAAACAGATGGAAGAGTTAGTATAATAGTCACAGGTTGCTAGCCTGTCGTCTAAAGCATACCTTAACCGATGTCTTTAGTCGCTTTTTACGACATCCACGGAAAACATGGAGAGTTGTTATTATAGACCCGACACTACACGGATTAAATTAAAACAACTCAAATATAATCAATGTTAAACGTTTTATTTCAAGTCGGATGTATATCTAGTATTTAGTGGTTGAATGGTTCAAAATGACTTATGTTAACTTAGGGCCTAGAACATAGGATTTTTCTATCTAGTGATCAAATATCCCCGGGTTAAAATGTCTGTTGTTCACATAAAATTGAACACTTACAGCTTGATGACGAATTTTTCTACAGCCAAAATGTCGGATGTTAATATCCGACCACAGCATGGCATATGCCTTAGTAATTTCAGGTCGGATGTGACTCCCTTTTGATGATCAAATTTGAATTACATTGTTACTCGTGGCGTAAGAAAGAACTAATATGGTAGAAAATATTCGTAGTTACATGTTTGTTCTAAATTAATAACCTATTTTCGTAATTTTAATACAGTAAGTCCGTGGTATAGCTTTTAAGGTTTGTTTTGCTCGTCCTGTAAAGTGTCAAAAATGGACATACGACCAGTTGGCTCTGATGTCCAGATACGTTGCGTGGTTTTAAAGATCTTAGCATGTACAGGGTAAGCAATGACGAGGACTAAGTTACAGAGACAAAAATCTAGAAATCTATAGTAAATTGTTCTGGAAAATTGGAAAATTTTTACGAACGTAATATAAGATCAGGTGGGGGAAGAGAAATTCAGGGGCAGGGCAGGTGTAAGAGCATAGAGGATAGAACCTATAGAGAAACAATGTTCGCAACCCCGGTCCGCAAATAGTTTGTTGATTTCAACATACTAAACGTCACCGTCACTGTCACAGAAACTGTACAGAGCCAATAACCGTAGAGGAAAAGGCACTAGCGTTACGCGCGATCTTGGACCGGCCAATAAGAGCACAGCGATCACTTCAATTGTTTTGCGGAATAATTTCTGAACAACCAAGATGACATTAGTACTCTATAGGTTCTATCCTCAATGGGTAAGAGGCACCACAGACCATAACTCGTCGAGTTAGTCGTCTCTTCCCCCACCTGACCTTAGTAGTTTTGGACCAATGTTTAAAAAATCGTGAAATGTAAATTAACTCATATTTAGCCATGAAAAAAATATGGTTAGACTAAACATATTCTGTAAATTTACAATAAAATTGTTTCATTTGTAATTACATTAAAATCAATGAAAAAAATTAAAGTAATGGTTCAACTTTGAAATTATGTAAAATGATATTTGAACAATAAAAACCAATAATTTGATTCATGTTAATCCGTTAATCCCCAGTAGACTATATTGTCTATCAGATAATAACAAGTTTATATCGTTTATGGTAAATTTTAATGGAAAATTTTCAAGTGAAAGACAGCTCTGACGCGTATTTTTGTAAAAACCCTTCAACAAATTGGCTAAGTAAAAGAAATCTGTGTTGCTAATAAAATATTTTTTTCCGTTAATCCCTAGAAAAAGAGTTTATTTATATGTTACAGTAGTTTTTCTTTAAAAACTTAAGGATTTATAGCTTTCTAAAGCATTTGAAAAACATCAAAATCACCGAAATTTGTTTGCACGCTCTTAACACGCCCTATAATCTTTACGATATATTTACTCGTATTTGAAACGGATCATTATCTAAGAAAGCGTTGAAAAACTATTTCACACGGCTGTAATAAAATAAAAAGGTCAAATTCTTGTGTGAAAGGACTGCTTAAGGCTGCTATGAAGCTGTATAACTTGGTAGCTTTAGCAACATTAGCGATAAAGCGAATCGTAATGGCATTTACCTATACTAATACAATACTAATGGACAACCTAAATAACATCGAATAACTATTTAAAATACGAGTGTGATAATGATAAATACAATTTGTAGCGCCTCGGCGCTACATTCGTCGAATAGCCGAACTAAACGATCCTAAGTTTCGATGACCGTTTCATTAATATAACTTCCAACGATTTCGGTGAAACTTACTAATTTTGAAAAATATAGACAACTCGAACGATACGGTGTCGCGAGAAGAGAGCGGTGGCGTGCTATGCACGTTTGGCAGTATTCACCGCGGCTCCTAGATGAAGGGCTATAGATTAGCCTGAAACATGTCGAGCTTAACTCCATTTTTAAAACGTGAGTCAAATTTGACGTGAAATAGTCATGGTTCTGTCTGTATAGCGTTTCGTTTACTCTGCCCATCCCGTTTGTGAATACAGGAATACAGGAGTGATGTATGTTATGAATGTACCTAAACGTACACCAAGCATATTACCTATAGATGACTATATTATCAGCTAAGGCTATTAAAAAATCGATCGATTTACTCCACTTAAGAGGATGCGATGTCCTCGATCGCTCGTACCGGGCTTTCTTTTCTTTATTTTTATCATCTGGATAGAGGAGCGGCGTTAAGCGAGATACACGTATTAACACAAGATTTATAATTAAATTAACCCTCACACTCACTACATAACCTACATAACATAGGTCAGTACCTCAAAACCCATTTTCATCACACTTGCTCGTCAATGGTGTTAATACAAGCGCGTATCCTTTAGGACAAAACCCTAAATAGTAACCGCGGGAGTTATCATTACATCATGATTACATCCTATGGGAGGAAAAGTTTAGTTTTAAAAATTTCAAAAGTTAGTATAGGCACGTTAGTTTAGACTTAGACTAAGGAGGTTACAAATGTAAAAATAAAAATTCTGCTATTAAAACTAAAGAGCCAATTTTTAAATGCAAAATTAATGTATGCATTATGAAACTGTATTAATTTAATCCTTTGGATGTATGTCTATGTCAACGCGTTTTTAACATGCATTTTTTGTAAATTTGTTTGAACCTTTTTGACAGAATCTGGCTGTATGACCATTCGCATTCTGTACGAAACATAGTTCTTGTCTGTGGTATATGATTAAAAAAAAGTGACGATAGACCTAAACGCACTGACAGCAGTGACAGCGCAAGCGTAATTGCGCGGTGAGGTGATGTGATGTCATACATTTTCTTTAATTTTTAGTTTTTCCTCGCAAATGTGATGAAAATCATTGTGTCTAACACGGGCACTAAAAGAAGTTTCAAACTCGTGTCATAAAAGCCTGCGGCGTCCGGCTTCTAACAGACTCTCGTTAGGAAATTTCCATTTAGTTCCCTAGTTTCACAATGTACTATTCCTTAGTCACCTCTTACGACATCAACGGGAGAGAAGTGTTATTCTAAATCAGACTCCACGCGGCAAATTCAATTATGAGTACCTTAATTTCAGTTTGTAACTAGTTCTTCTTGAGTAGCTCCGTACTGTACTTATTTGTAATTAAATTAAGGTAACCTATTCGGATAACATCAAAAGCGCCACACATCGTCGATCAAAGAAAAAAACAATTAATCACATCCTCTACTAATCCCTCAACCTTTTGTTAGCGAAACCTCGATCCTGCCGGATTCCTTTCAAGCAAACATGGCCGGGATATACCTAAGATTCGAAGCACTCGGCTGCAAAATAGTTCAAATACTTGGCGTGCACCTTCCTGGGAGAGTTATGAGAGTACACGGCAGACATGTTATTTGCTTGCAAGCAGCTGTCTGCATATTTCTACCGGAGCGAGCTTGCTGCGCCAAAACTGTTTGATAGGATGTGGTTGTGTATTTTTGAAAATGGTAATAACTGCCCATGCTTCCACGGAGGGAATGGAGGGGGGAATGTCTAGTTAACGAAATGTGGTTATGATAAAATTTTAGTCACAAATACTCGCGGTGTATCAAAAAAAGAAGAAATAAGAGAAATAAGGACACGTCTTTATAAACACTCATCCCACACAGATACCGACTAATTCACACAAACTAAAACCTCTTTAGAAAACAAAGTCATTTTTCTGATCTATTTTTCATTTCGACAATTATAGTTAGAATTGATAAACGTTAAATAGATTTAGATAAAACTCATTTTGAAAAATGGAAAAATTATAATTTAAAATCAATGCTAATATTACTTACTACAGTTCTGTCGAAAATATTATGATATCTAAGAAAATAAACATTTTTCATAATATGAATAAGTCTATTAACAATATTCAGGTAACTGTAACAATAGTACACATTTGAAATTCCGAAGATTTCCGAAGATTGCCGAGCGACATCGAGGGAATAGATGCATTGTAAGATAAGCAACGTTGCTGGACACGGCGGTGTTGACCAAAGAAGATCTTAGTAGAGAAATGTGAAAGAGTGGAGAGGAGTCACGAGGGCTGGTGTGCTGTTGCTCTCAGAAGGCAGGAAGAAATATTTGAAGTTGACGGCCAACCTTCAGGGCACATGTGTTAAGGAGTAGCCGACATAATCGCAATCAGATTTAACAAACTTCGCGTTCTAATCGGTCAGCAAAAAGATTTATGTCAAATTGAGCCAACTTTTCGGCGGCATTCAGTTCATTAATAATATTCAAGTTTTGTCTGAAAACATAGTATCGGACGTCCCTTTCGAAATCGTCCTCATAGTGACGGTCAAAGTCTCGTACGAATTTGGCAAAGAGTCGCGGGGCGTCGGAGATTTCGTAATGCTCCATCCCGTTGGGGTACCGCCAGGCTTCCACCACGCACAGCACCGCCAGCAGACACAGTATGAGGACTTTCATGATCACTGGAGGCATCACTACAGCAACTCGCCTATTTATAGTCCGTGTGTTTCAAATTTGTAATTGCATGATAATGGGCCCATAATCCGATGTAATTGTTTTGGAGCGAGGAAAATTATTTAACGGTGAAAGTAATTTAAAATACATACACCCAAATGGAGTAGACATTGTAATGTTGCATGGACAAAATAACTATGTAACGTTTTGTGAGTTCTGGCTTCCCCCTTTGGGAATACATGCTTGACGTATGTATCTTCATTTTTAGTACAAGCGCATAACATGTATGCAATTTTTATTATTTTCATCGTCCACGCTTTTGCCAATAACTAATACTTACTAGGTACCTTAAATAATTTTCCGCGCTCAAAAACAATTACATCGGATTATTGGCACATTATCGTGCAATTACAAATTTGAAACACACGGCCTATAAATAGGCGAGTTTCTGCAGTTTTGCCTCCAGTAATCATGAAAGTGTTCATACTGTGTTTGCTGGCGGTGTTGTGCGTGGTGGAGGCCTGGCGGTACCGGAACGGGATGGAGCATTACGAGATCTCCGACGCCCCGCGACTCTTTGCCAAATTCGTACGAGACAACAACCGTCACTATGAAGACCATTTTGAAAGGGACGTCCGCTACCATATTTTCAGACGAGACTTAAATATTATTAATAAAAAGAATAGTAACTCGGTATACGTACAATACGATATAACCAATTTTTCTGACCAATTGGAAACCGAAATTTGTTAAATTTGTTTGCCATTACTTCGGCTGCTCCTTCTGACGGTTGTGGCCTGAAGGTTGGCCGTCAACTTCAGATGTTTCTTCCTGCCCTATTTAAACAACAGCACATCAGCCCTCGTGACTCCTCTCAACTTTTTCATGTTTCTCTATTAAGATCTTCGGTCCACATCGCCGTGTCCAGCAACGTTGCCTATCTTCTACAGTGCTACTATTCTCTCGATGTCGCTCGGCAATCTTCGGCAACCTTCGGAATTTCAAACATATACTAATATTGCTACGGTTACGTGAATATTATTAATGGATTTGTTCATGTTATCAAAAGTATTATTTACTAAGACATCATAATATTTTTTTAGAGAACTGTAATAAGTAATATTAGCATCTATTTTAAATTCCGGTCAGAAACTGAGTTTGGAATCTTTTTAACATAATTATCTAAATTAAATGAATGTAAATCTGATAACAGTTCTTTCTCTTTTAGTTGTGCTAATTAGTTTGTATCTGCTTCAAATAGTTGTTTATTAATATTTGTTTTCCTTCCTCCTTATTACTTCTTTCTTCCTATAAAAAAAAGTAAAACCACAAGGATTCCTTGAGTTAGACTTTATCGTAAACACATTTAGTTATTTAGAAATACACCGTGGAAGCCGCAAGAGGCGACTAATAAAAAAGATGAAGATGTGCTTCAAGTTAGAAGACAGGATAGTAACCTAGTAACGATAGTCACTATTACGAGTTGACTGTAGTAATGTAAACGTGGTGTTCCGACTATGAATGGTCTTGGTAGTGGCAAGTGTGATATAGTGATAGTGCATATAGTGATTTAAACGCCTATGGGGTCGTTTTAACACGTTTACGGACACAGGGCCATTTCAAATTTATTGTAATACGGCACACAAATTCTCCATACAAAATGACATGACGTCTAGAGAGGCGGATTATCGTATTACAACGTTTTAAATCTGTGTGTTGCGGCAGTAACGGCCAGAGACGTACCGTCTGTAGACGGATATTCATATCAAGCGGGTAGTAAGACCCTGTGTTACGGCACAAACGGCCAAAGACGGAATCGTCTATAGTGAATCGAGCGGCCACAGACGTAGTGCCACAACACGAGCTTCGTCAATGTATGCGTGACTGAGGTAACTTCTGTAGAGTTCTGTGGTAAGAGTGGTTACTAGTGGCACTAGTGGATTATGGTTTTGCCAAGAACGGCACAGAGTCATAGACTTCCTATACATATGTACTACGAGAATTAGCCTGCTGTGGACGGAGCTCCACTTTTGGTGAAATTAAGTTCGCCGTCTACAGACGTAGTACCATATCACGAGGGTTTTCAATCCCGTCTCTCGACTCGACGTACTGTCCGTGAACGTGTTAAGTGATCTTTTTTTAATCCAACATTTTGCGTCTTTTATTAGAGATGGGTTTTGAAGGGGATTTGAAGTTGTCATTAGTATAAACTAGCTATAATGGGGGTAATCTAAAGTTCGAAACGAAAGAAAAAAACACAGCACAAACAACTTTTATAGCACGTGGTCTTTATTTCAAGACGTTTGCATCAAAGCCTCACTAGGAAAAATCTTTCGGTACCTAGTTATCGTTATTATTTTGATTGGAATTGCTGGATCCATATCCAGAATTGCCGGACCCTTGACCACGTCCAGAATTGCTAGATCCATGTCCAGAATTGGAGCCATGTCCAGAATTGGAGCCATGTCCAGAATTTGACCCTTGTCCGCGTCCGGAGTTGCTCGACCCTCCACGTCCGGAACTGCTCGACCCTTGACCACGTCCAGAATTGTTTGACCCTTGACCGCGTCCAGAATTGTTTGACCCAGAGGCAACTTCATCATCGCTGGATTCATTCCCAAGCCCAGAATTGTTTGATCCTTGGTTACGGCTAGAACTACTCGATCCGTGCCTACGGCTAGAACTACTTGATCCTTGTCCGTGTCCAGAATTGCTTGACCCTTGCCCACGTCCTGAATTGTTTGACCCTTGACCACGTCCAGAATTGCTTGACCCTAGCCCACGTCCTGAATTGTTTGACCCAGAGGCAACGTCATCATCGCTGGATTCATTTCCAAGCCCAGAATTGTATGATCCTTGATTATTTGATCCTTGGTTACGGCTAGAACTACTTGATCCGTGCCTGCGGCTAGAACTACTTGATCCTTGGCTACGGCTAGAACTACTTGATCCTTGTCCGTGTCCAGAATTGTTTGACCCTTGCCCACGTCCAGAATTGCTTGACCCAGAGGCAACGTCATCATCGCTTAAGTCATTACCTAGCCCAGAATTGTTTGATCCTTGGTTATTTGATTCTTGGTTACGGCTAGAACTACTTGATCCGTGCCTACGGCTAGAACTACTTGATCCTTGTCCGTATCCAGAATTACTTGATCCTTGTCCCTGCCCAGAATTGTTCGATCCTTGCCCACGTCCAAAATTATTGTTTGACCCTTGGCCACGTCCAGAATTGCTTGACCCTGAGGCAACATCATCATCGCTTAAGTCATTACCTAGCCCAGAATTGTTTGATCCTTGGTTACGGCTAGAACTGCTTGATCCGCGCCTACGGCTAGAACTACTTGATCCTTGTCCGTATCCAGAATTACTTGATCCTTGTCCCTGCCCAGAATTGTTCGATCCTTGCCCACGTCCAGAATTATTGTTTGACCCTTGACCACGTCCAGAATTATTGTTTGACCCTTGGCCACGTCCAGAATTGCTTGACCCTGAGGCAACATCATCATCGCTTAAGTCATTACCTAGCCCAGAATTGTTTGATCCTTGGTTACGGCTAGAACTACTTGATCCGTGCCTACGGCTAGAACTACTTGATCCAGAATTGCTTGATCCTTGCCCCTGACCAGAATTGTTCGAACCTTGACCACGTCCAGAATTGTTTGACCCTTGGCCACGTCCAGAATTATTCGATCCTTGTCCTTGTCCGGAATTGCGTCCAGAATTGCTAGATCCGTGTCCTTGTCCTACGTTACCTGACCCCTGTGCAACATCATCATCGTTCGAATCATACCCTAAGCCAGAATTTCTCGATCCGGAGCTGCTTGATCCACTCCCAGAGTTGCTGGATCCCTGCCCCTGTCCCGAGTTGCTGGATCCATGTCCAGAATTATTAGCCCCTTGCCCGCGTCCAGAGTTGTTCGATCCCTGTCCACGTCCGGAATTTCTCGAGCTCTGTCCACGATTACCTGAGCCCATAGCAAGATTATGCAGGTTCAGCTTTTCCTCTTCGGTGTAGTCAGCGAGGCTGGTAATGCCGTACGTGGCTCCATTTGCACCCTGTTCGGCGTTGAGTCTATTAATTTCCTTCAAGGTCCGTCTAAAAGCGTTGTAGTGCTCCTGCCTGTCATTGGCGTTTTCGTATTGGCGGTCATTTTCTTGCTCGAATTTGGCGAAGAGTCGAGCGGCGTCGTTGAGGTTTAAATGCTTCTGCCCGTTGGGGTAGCGCCAAGCTTGGGCCACGCAGACAGTAGAAAGCAGAAGGAACACTAGGGCGTTCATTGTAACTGATGTAGTTTGGAACGACATTTTGCCTATTTATAGTGGATGTGCAATTTTGTACACTCGCGATATTTACTGCGTGCCAATCAACTAATTGGCGGCGAAGCGGAGCCAATGGTGCAGGGTTATGCCTTTACTTCTAAGTGATGTCCTTATTCTTAATGCTGGTATTTGTAATGGTGAGTTTAATTTAATTGAATTACGAGTGTAATTATGATTTAAATGTATTACAGAATTACTGCGTCACATTAGATACATCTGAAATTAATCAGTGTTGTCGTTAAAATCCGTTGCGCAGTTTTAAATGTACATATTAATTACAGCGGGAAGCGACTTTGTTTTTATACTACGTACCTATTAATTATTTTTTGTAGTATTTTAGAGAGTTGGATCTTTATTTTTCGGAATGAGGTTGTATCTTTTTTGTATTATTTCAGAATAGTTGTAGAGGACTCTATTGGAGTGTGGACGACTAGAAAATGTGAGTTCATTGGGAATGTAGACAACTTTTGGTATGTAGACGAGTTTGTTTTGGACGACATTGGGATTGTGGACGAAATAAGAATGTCAAAGAAATTCAAATTTGGTACGCGAGAACAGTGCTTCTTGTGGTGTGAGTTTGTGACATTGATGCGAAATCGTTTGTGTAAATTTCCGTACGGAACTTTTGTATTAATTGTGTAGCAGTATCAATAACTTTACTATTAGGTATCAACATTTTAATCTAAATTGCTAAGTGGACCTGAGCTCTACAGAAAAATGAACACATTTTTAAAATTACTTTTTTTTCTACATACCTTTTATATAAATTTAAACCAGAAATAGGCTAAAAATGGCTAGGAAACGTGAAGTTTTGTCTATATAAAGTTTAGAAAAACTCTGCCTACCCTGCTTAGGAACTCAGCCATGATGTATGTATGTATGAAATATGTGTACGTAAATAATAAGTGCCCGTGTGGTGCCGGGTTAGAATAGCACCTCCCCCTTTCTTCCCGTGGGTGTCGTAAGAGGCGACTCTGGGTAAGGGTTAGTGTATTGTGGGCGATGGGCTAGCAACCTGTCACTGCAATATCACGTTTAACCATCTGATTACCCTGAAATAGCTAAACGTGGCACTGGATTGTTGAATTCATGTGCTCTGCCTACCCCTCTTGGGAATACAGGCGTGAGAATATGTATATGTATGTAAATAATAAGTCTGCAGCCCTAACCATCGGTAGCTTGGATCTTGCCCCGCTACCGATGGCACTCTAGGTTAGGTTTTTATAATATCTGTGTATTTTGTAGTATTTTTTTATAATTTTTGTATATAAATATCATAAAAACCTTTCCTAAGATTTAAATAATATTCGTGAAAAATAATAACAATAATTGAATTAATTTCCCATATAAAAGAGCACAATAAAATGCGAATTGTCCAAATAAAAATTGGCCAACTTATGTTACGCATCCGAATTAATTTTTATTTGCAATTGCTTCAACAATTTGATTTCGAGGTCAAAGTATAATTCCTGATATATTTATGGCCTTTATTAACTAATGTCCGTTATGCATTTGGTCTGTTTGATTTATTATTATTAAGCATTGCACGTGAGAGTATCGAATTTTTTTTCACGGTATTTCATGGCATTACAATATTATTGGTTAACTTTGATTAAAGTGACATTAAAAGAAAGAAAATTACTTTAGAAAATAACTATTAATTCGTTTGACACGTTCCACAATAACGTAAAACAGGTAAACTGGCTGATAATACTTCATACTTTTATTTAGAAAAAAAAAACGTATTTTTAGTTAAATATTTAAGTTAAGTGGTATTCTTAATACAACCAAAATATCCCAGATGTTTTCTGTAATCAAGATGTATTAAAAAAAAACAACTATGAATTCATAATAATTCCGAAGGCATAAAAACGGTATCCTCCGACTTGATCTAATTTATAATAACACAAGTGCTAATATTATTACACCTAGCAAAGTGAGTTATAATTTTCATTTGCTCTAATGTCATTTCAACTAATTTTTATAGCCTAATTAATTGTACCCTAATAATGAAATGAATTATACAAATTGTCAACAAAACTATAGAGGTATTTGATAGGTAGCTTGTCGCATAAAGCAAACATAAGCCTCTTTTTTTTTTTTTTTTTTTTTTTTTTTTTT
>BHDV01018344.1:53817-65226 GCA_005406045.1 Adoxophyes honmai
TACCCCGCCTGGCCTAATCTCACGGCTTTCGGCGGGGGTGTCGCTTTTGGTCTGGCCCATCACCCCGAGCCAACCCGGTATGGGTGACCCTGTCCGATATAGCCCCGGGGATCATTTGGGCACGCACAAAGGTGGCGACACAGTTGGGGGGGAAAGCAAACATAAGCCTTCCTTAATCGCCTCTTACGACACCCACGGAAGAAATAAAGGTGGTATTCTATCCCGATCCCGACACCACACAGGTTCATCAAACAAACATTTACTACACCGAATATCAAAATGAACCACCTCTCTTGGATCTCATCCCGTCTCAGCTGGAGCACGGGCCTAAATTAATTTCGCAGCGGGGTGCAGATGTGTTCAGAATTCATTACGTTGCCGATAACCTTTAGCGTGATGGTTTCCACGCGAGGAGCTCCGCATAAGAGGCTGTAATGACCAGGGCTGTAGTACATTGCGGGTGTCTTTAACATCACCACGAGTTTACATTTAGGCTAAGCGCGCACTACGATTTAATCTTTTTTGTCCATTTTGCGCATTTTGCTGTAACGCTTCGGCTTTTAGGTAGTAGAATTAAAAACTACTAAAATGATTTTACAATATTTAATTAAAATTTTACAGTTAAACAATTTAGATATTAGACGCCGAATGTTAAGATTATAGATACTTAGGTAGACTGGTAGGTAGTTAGGTTTTAAGTATTAGGTAAATAAGTAGGTAGACTATAGGTAGTTAGGTTTTAAGTATTAGGTAAATAAGTAGGTAGACTACAGGTAGTTAGGTTTTAAGTATTAGGTAAATAAGTCGGTAGACTATAGGTACATAGTTAGGTTTAAGTATTAGGTAAATAAGTAGGTTAGTTAGGTTAGTTAAAGGTAGGTAGTTAGGTAGATCTCAGGGATGGGTTTGAAATTATACAATTGATAATCTTTGCAACACGATTTTATCCTCTCGAGTAGCATTGGTCCGTTTCCCGGCATGCCTGTAATTGGCAACCCGTCGGCTGCCGGCTTTAAGGGTGGTTTTTAAACATGGTCGTTTTTATATTTGGTCGAGACTTGCAATATATACATACAATAACATTAATTGACCTAGCACTTATAAAGGTTTTTAGAAAATTCGCCCCCTAAATATGAAGGTTCTTCGTAAGTCTAACAAAACTTGTATTTTTTTTACAAAAATAATTCTTTAAGAGGGTAAAAGGGGGATGCAAATTTAGCATGAAAGTCTGTAATTCAACATAAGAGTGAATTAAGATTATACATAAATGGGTCGTATTTTAAATTTTAGTTTACTTTATCAAGCCAGTAATAATCAAATCAAAATACAAAAAAAACCGTAGATATAACATGATTTTATTTAGGTATCCAAGCCCAAATTTAAGTATGTTGAGTTTTGAAGGCGGATACAATGTTACTTACAAGATTCGATATGGGTCCTACAGCAAAAGAAGCACTGCTAAGTAATTAAACTTTGTTACAATTTAGTCTCGGAGTTTTTACCTCAGGTATACCTACTTTGTGATGTTAAAAAAAGTTTGAGTTTCATGCTTTAGGCGACAGGCTAGCAACCTGTCACTATTGTACTTCTCGTATGTATTTAATTTAACTAAAATCATGGCTTTGTCTACGAGTCTAGTTTCCTGTGCTCCGATTTGAAATACTAAAATTAATTTACAATAAGAGAAGAAGTCACTCTGAAAATGTGGAGTGGGCGAGAGATGTTGTAGGTATGTGATAGTGCAGTGTAATAAAGAAAATACTAGATCTTTAAGCTAATTTCGATATAAAGACGTGAGTGTATCTGTTTTATTTTCACTATGAATTGATGGTGATGTTGGTAATATAGGAAGGGAAGGCGATGTATTTCAATACTAGTGATAACTGATAAAATAGAGCCGTAAGTAGGATTATGAACTTTTTAGGATTATAACCAATCAATGCAACTACTGTCCTCTCATACTTCAAAGCAAGCCGTGAGCTATACTCCTCTGCATTTAAGATTAAAATAGTAGCACTCAAATCCTCACACGTTTTTAAGTAAATCCAAATTCAAAACGTCCGTTGAAAGTCTAATCTTAAACGAAACGGCGGATAGAGGCACGAGCACGCAATGAAAACCGAATTTACTTAAACCGTCGCCGGTGGCCTGCAGTGTTTATGCTGTAATGCAGGAAATTGGGCAGAAAAGAGTATGATTACAGAACAGAAAGGGCCACAGCGGGTAATCCGAGTTCTTGTGACCATTTCGTGTTGACATTCTGTTAATGTGCTGGTAATAATACATTTACAATTTGGGTTCCTCACAAAAAATCCGAGTGTTGCTGTGTGGTGTCGAGATAGAATAACACCTCTCCATTTCTTCCGCGGATGTCGTAAGAGGCGACTAAGGATATAGGTTAAGGTATATTTCAAGCGACGGGCTAGCAACCTGTCAATTCGGAACCTAAAAAAATATGCTAGAAGTGGCCACGAAACGTGAAATAGTCATGGTTTTGTTTGTGGAGCGTTTCGTGTGCTCTGCCTACCCCATTTGGGAATACAGGCGTGATGATGTGATAATGTGACAAAAAGTAAGGTAGGATTTTTGATGTGAAAATAATTCGGGTTTAGGATTTGGGGTGTTTTAAACAAATTAGTGGACACCGCTTTGTAATTGGCCGCGTACGTATTTAATTATGGAAATCCCTTTGAGAGTTTTTCATTCGTGTTTTCTAAACTCTGTGTGAAAAGGGAGTGCTTACAAGCTCGACTTTATATGCATATAGTAATCCGTACCAATATATAAATGTGAAAGTGTGTTTGTTTGTTTGTTTGTCCGTCTTTCACGGCTAAACGGAGCGATGGATTGACGTGATTTTTTAGGTAGAGATAGTTTAGGGCATGTAGAGTGACATAGGCTACATTTTGTCTCTTCAAAACCCCCCATTTCCCTAAAGTGAGGAGTGGAAGTTTTCAATGTAGAAAGCTATAAAATTGGTATGTGTGCTATCTCTTCTGTGATACCCTGAATTTAACGCGAGCGGAGCCGCGGGCAAAAGCTAGTATAATATAATCCCCTTTCGCGACTGTACCTACATAATATCCAAACATGTGAACCGTGTTGGTACATAATACATATTATTATATGTATACGTGCATTGGCATTATTGTTTTGTGACCTGCAAACTATTACCAAGACCACATATTTAACTGGCTGTATACTCCGTTTATATGTATTACGAAATAAATTTTAACGGCCAAAACTAAAATTAATAACTTATAACATTTACAACAAACGGTAATTGAACTAATCATTTCGAATTTTGCCTTTGGATTCCAGAGAAAAATTCAAATTTTATCCGTTGAATTTCTAATCTTGTCCAAACTGAGTAAAGCAACGTACTCTGTCACAGAACTTTAAGTTTTTCTTATTCAACCATTTTCCTATACCGGACTCGCGCACGAAGCGTTCCGTACCAAAAACTGCAAAAAATTAGAATTTTTGTATGGGAGCCCCCCTTAAATACTAATTTTATTTTAATTTAATTATTTCTTTTTAAAGTAGATATTTAATTAAATATTCTGTGAGCATTTCAAGTATTTAGCTGTTACAGTTATTTAAATAGACACAAAACAGAAAAAAAACACGTTTTTTCTATGGGAGCCCCCCTTAATTATTATTATTATTTTAATTTTAGTATTTATTTTTAAAGTAAATATTTAGTTAAATATTCTGTGAGCATTTCAAGTATTTAGCTGTCACAGTTATTTAAATAGACCCAAAACAGCAAAAAAAAACACGTTTTTTCTATGGGAGCCCCTCTTAATTATTATTATTATTTTAATTTTAGTATTTGTTGTTATAGCGGCAACAGAAATACATCTTCTGTGAAAATTTCAACTCTCTAGCTGTTACGGTTCGTGAGATACAGCCTGGTGACAGACAGACGGACGGACGGACGGACGGACAGACAGACAGCGAAGTCTCAGTAATAGGGTCCCGTTTTAACCCTTTGGATACGGAACCCTAAAAAGGTAAACAAACAAAGCCAACCCGACAAAGTAAAAAATCACGTAAGGTATGTGTTGCTATATTAAATACGACACTTTCTGTTTCTGTTATTTAATGTAGCAACACATACCCTACGTGATTTTTAACCGACTTCAAAAAAAGGAGGAGGTTCTCAATTCGACCAAATTTTTTTTTTTTTTTTTTGTGTGTGTATGTTACTCGATATCTCGGAGACCCGTGGACCGATTTCCAAAATTTTTTTTTTAATCAAACATAACACGAAATTGGTCCCATTGGCACGAAACCAGGATCTGATGATGGAATCTTGGAGAAATCGAGGGAACTCTTCAAATTTTATATGGAGATGTTTTCGGTAATTTGTTGGTGAAGTAAAGATTTTACATCCAGTAAACAGAATACTTTCAAAATATTGCTAATTTGAAGTCGGTTTTTTTTTGTTTAAAATGATTGACATTGTCGGGTTTGTTTACCTTTTTTTCAATACCTAAAAGTCTGACCTGTAGATGCGATCTCTATTTCACCAAGGCCTTTGTCGCACTATTCCCACATACACGCAGGTCGTAAATCATCAGGCCTTTTCGCCGGAACGGCATAATATATGGCATAACCATTAGAAGGCATAATTCATGCTGTCGTAAGGCTTTGACCTGACACATGTCGACCCGGAATCGGCATTAGCCATTTGGTAAGACGACGAGATACATTATCTGACAGCTTCCATTCATCCGTGTGGTGCCGGGTTAGAATAGCACCTCCCCCTTTCTTCCCGTGGGTGTCGTAAGAGTCGACTCTGGGAAAGGGTTAGTGTATTGTGGGCGATGGGCTAGCAACCTCTCACTGCAATATCACGTTTAACCATCTGGTTACCCTGAAATTGCTAAACGTGGCACTGGATTTTTGAATTCATGTGTTCTGCCTACCCCTCTTGGGAATACAGGCGTGAGAATGTGTGTGTGTGTGTGTATTTTAGGCAACATAAAATTTTAGACCAAGCGAAGGGTATCCATTATTTTAAGCATTACGCTGCACGTACTAAGTTTGGGTTTAAAGCTTGACAAAAAAGGTACAATGGTGACAGGTTGCCAGCTTGTTGCCTAATTACGAGAAAAGAAAGAAGTACATAGAAATGATAGTTAAAATGCTTGTTCTTGCGATATTACTGCCTTGGGCAATATAGCAATTGTTTGATCTACATTGGGAACCTAACGCAGATAATGTGAAACCTCAAGATGAATGCGCAGAAACGTAGGCTCAAGCGATATGATAAATTACTTTTATATCCTAAATAAGGATTGTCTTTGACTTTGATAACGGTTTCAAAGCATTTGCTGAATCATTCGGTTCCATTTTATTTTCTTTAATCTTGTTTAGATGAAATAAAATGATTATTTTTCACAAAATGTGTACAAAATGTGTAATGTGTATAAAAAGTAATAAATTTGAAATAAAGCAAAAGGGTAGGCAGTGTCCATGAAACGCTAAATACACAAAACCATGACTTAGTTGGTTATTAATTGGGCTTAGTTGGGTTTTCACCGAATGTTATTGTGGCAGAAACCTTACTTTTCACTGTCTAATCAAATCCTGAAAATGAAATAGTCCGAAATTAAGTTCGTTTATTGTCGTCATCACCGATTATATTTAAACAGAATTAAATTTTGCATAATATTCTATGTCATATTATCGACTGTTCGAAGCAAAATACGGCAAAGTAGGTCGGGTCAGGTTGGCACTGCGACCTTTAAAGAACCGAAATCCTCTCAGAAAGGTGGGTTAGGTTACGTTTGAACTGCGACCCTCAGAACCGAAATCATTTTTAACTTATGCTATGTTCGTTTTCAGCATTTATTTAGATTACCTGTAACTTTCTATTGTTCAGCTACAAAATATCGCTATGCGTAGGTGTTAAATGTATGCAAAATCTGCTTAAGTGACATTAATTTACACCAATGCAAAATTACGCGTTTACAGGTTATAAGAAATGGAATTATGACAAATAAAATTATGCGTAAAATACCCGCACCTTTTTAATATGCATCAACTGGTTGAGAGTAAGCTATCTCCACTAAATAACGGAAATGAGGCGTTAAATTTTCCACTTTATCTTACCTGGCTATCTAGGCCTATCCACGGAGATGGCCACTTACGGCTGGCTCAAATGGCTTTATTATAGAAGATAAAAGAGTAGCGAGACCATTAAGCCTTGAGTTCTTTCCGAAAGCTTTAAAACCGAGTCATAAAAAAGTACATTTTCTTTCGAATCACCAAACTAACTAAGTTGTAAATGTGTACTCAATAATCCGTTCTAATAGATATAAATGTGAAAGTGTGTTTGTTTGTTTGTTTGTCCGTCTTTCATTGCTAAATGGAACGATGAATTGACGTAATTTTTTTAGGTAGAGATAGTTTAGGGTATGGAGAGTGACTAGGCTACTTTTTGTCTCTTCAAAACACCCCCTTTCCCTAAAGCGAGGGGTGGAAGTTTGTGAAGAATTCCGCAATTTTCAATGTAGAAAGCTATAAATTGGTATGTGTGCTATCTCTTCTGTGCTACCCCGAATTTAACGCGAGCGGAGCCGCGGGAAATGCTAGTAGTTAGATAAATACACTCTAATAGAATTTTTCGAAATTTATGTGCGAAATCGAATTTGATATCTACTACGAGCTATTCGGTGAAGGAAAACACCGTAAGGAAACCTGCACACCACTACGAAACAACTCTATGTTGTGTGGGAAGTTCCCAATACACAATGGGCCCGCGTGGGAGCTATAGGCCAGCTCCTCGCATACCGAGAGGAGGCCTGCGCTCAGCAGTGGGACGTAAAAGGCCTTTTTGATACTTTAATAAGACATACCTACATAATTTTAAAGTCATAATTTTACCTGGCAATGGAACTTTACTCGCGACTACATCATTTCTTATTACCCGTATGATGTCGGGTTTCGAATAACACCTCTCCATTTCTTTCGTGGATGTCGTAAGAGGCTACTAATGATAAATAGGTTAAAGTATGCTTTAGGCGATAGTGGCAACTTGTCATTATTGTACCATTTGTACCTTATAATAATTACTAGCTTTTGCCCGCGGCTCCACTCGCGTTAAATTCGGGGTATCACAGAAGATATAGCACACATGCCAATTTATAGCTTTCTACATTGAAAACTTCCACCCCTCACTTTAGGGAAATGGGGCGTTTTGAAGAGACAAAAAGTAGCCTATGTCACTCTCCAAGCCCTAAACTATCTCTACCTAAAAAATCACGTCAATCCATCGCTCCGTTTAGCCGTGAAAGACGGACAAACAAACAAACAAACACACTTTCACATTTATATATTGGTACGGATAACTTAAGACCTAAGAAAGTATCATGCTAGAAGTGTCTGCGACACGTGGAATTGTCGTGGTTTTGACTATGTAACGCTTCGTATGCTCTACCTACCCCACTTGGTAATACAGACGTGACGTATTTATGTATGAATATGCTACGGCCTTTTCATAATTTTCAGAATCATTCTCAATTTCTCTTATCAAGTTATCACCTATCATAATCGCTAACATGTAAAATGACTCAAACTGTTTAATTCGTCATCGTAGATTATTAAATAATATTATACACAAATTGTTAATAAGTTAACGGCCCAGTTACGGACAGCTTAAGCTGACATGCGCCATTAATGGACACTTCGTTACTTGTAAAATAAATGACCATTAATTGGTGTCAGATGCGAGTCATTTGAATCAAGGAATGAAGCAGTGTATAAAATAAGTTGTAGTTGTTTTAGCATCTAAGGTTTTTTTATTATATTATTCTGAGAAAAAATGCCAAGATTTTTACGGTACATTCTTCTTAGTAATGGTTTTACGAAGTGCTGTTAGACTCAAACAAAAGGCATGCAAAAGAGCTCCTTATAGCCTACTTGTATAACAAAGTGTTTTTTGTTGTTGTACAAACCAAAACGTACAATACAACGCTTAATATTATTCAATGAAGTCATTGTAGGTTTCATTTTTATCCTAGGAATGACGTCACAAACCTAGACTCCGAAAGTTTGTTGATCTATAATTAATTACATACATCACGTCTGTATTCCCAAATGGGATAATTGTATACGAAACGTTACATTTACATTACAAAAAACATGAGTATTTTTGGCAACATTTTAAGATTTTAAGTTACATAAAAGAAGTATAACAGTGACAGGTTGCCCGCCTGTCGCCTAAAACACACTTAGCCTCTTCGTTAATTTTTAATTACAAAAATTACGTATCCCATATTTCTCCATCTTCTAACAGACTACACATAATGCCATATTTTCCTTATAAAATCTCCAATAATCTCCATACATTTTATGAAAGTCATCCTGACACTACTGACGATAACACTACAAATCTTATCAAGTTAAAAGGATACTCCTTACATCCTTTTGATAAATTATGACTCACGAAATGTAGTTTATATGTTGACGCAGGGAACCGCAGTGCAAAATGACTTGGTACTTTTATGATACACTCACCCCAAAATCCTGAGCAATCCAACACACTATCACATTCGATTCATTCACCCAGGTCGATTAGTTAGCATAGTGATATGGTTAGTGGAGATATGTTATTGTCACTGTTCCCTATGTATGTTTGTTGTCAATATGTTTGTACAAGTGGAGGCCAGGGAAGGCGTCGCTACACTGGAAGCTGGACGCTGGGGGAGAGCGAGGGTGGCCATGCGATCGGGGATGACGTCTGGGTCATATTTAATAATAATATTTTAAGCTTGTTAAAGATATATATGTATGCAATATGCATGTACGCCTGTATTTATCAATGGGGTACGCTGAGCATATAAAACGCTACATAGACAAAAACATGAGACCTTGACTATTTAATGTTCTTTGTCACTTATAGCATCGAACAGCACTATTAAAAAATATGCAATTTTTATTTCAATGAAATATACACAATGAAATATGATAATGAAATATAAATAAATATCCACAAAATTTTCTAAAAAACACAAAAAAATTAAAATATTCCTAACTAAAACTGCATTATAACCATACATAATTATATCTAAAGTAAATATACCTATTACATCATCAAAAGACGATTCTCGCATTGTCTCCAAGCCGTTGTTGGCCGCGTCACCTCGCTGCATGGCTATCTTTAGCCTTTGAGCGAGGTAAGCTCCAGCTCTAGGATCACCTGATGCCAGAACCAACTTTTAGCATATGTCTTCTGAGATTTTTTTTATGTCTGACGACCCCATCGTTTCAAAAGCAAGTGTCGCAAATTCGTGTAGTTGATTAAACCGTTAGATTTGCGGCGTTTGCTAAGACAAATAATCAAATAGGTAAGACATAAAGATAATATAATGTATAAAGATAAGACATAACATAAGTAGCGCCTACCTAAAAAGTGCCGAATCAACACATAAGCTCCAGGGTTTGACATTCACCAAATTTCATTAATGGTCATCTCATTAGTAGTCTCAAGAAATAGGTTTTGACGTTAACAATTTACTAAAACTTAAGAAAACCCTATTCCGTGGACACCCTACAAAATCAGGGAGACCTCATGAAGGGGAGCAGCGGGGCCCGGCGGCGCATGCGCGCTCTATCTCGCCCCACGCCAGAACCAAAACAGCTTAAGCGCCTTACTACACCCCACACTGAACGACCTTCCAATCCTGACACACCCTGTGTGTCAGACCGAGCAAATACAACATTATTAGAATGTATCCACATTTTCGACAGGTTGTTGCGTGGACTTTAACTTGTGGACTCAAGGGCGGTTCTTAAACGATCCCCGTGTGGTCAGTCTTAGACAATTTGATTGATTGGTACTTCGAGTTAATTCAGCCTAACTTTCGCGCACATTAGCACGCGTTAGGACTTAATTTGAGGGTCAATTTGATGAATTACCGAGTTACGGGAAGCCCTAAATGGCTGTGTAATTAGAGGCGTGATGATGGGAAAAAGTTGAGCGAGAACGTAAATACGCGTGGGGATATATGATTTTTACTGTAAGTCATGAGAAAGATGCTTTAAGGTATGGTTTTAATCTCGACCGCGTTATAGCAGCGTGCTGCTGAGGTCAAATAGTAGTAAAGTACTCATTTATATCACGCCTGTATTCCGGAATGGGGTAGGTAGAGCACACGAAACGCTACATACGACAAAGCCATGACCACTGTGTGGCTACTTCTTTACATTTTGAGTTGGCAGGTATAATAGCAACAGGTTGCCAGCCTGTCCCCTAAAATGTGACATGAGTCCATGACCTATCTCCTTAATCGCCTTTTATACCATCTACGGAAGGTGATATTTTAAATCCGGTACCACACGGACAAGATAAAACTTTTCAAGTTTCGCAGTCACTCTTAGCATATTTATTAGGTTTTTAGTTTGGGCTCGTAATAGTGAGAGGTTGCCAGCCTGACACCTAGAACTAGCTCATTTTCTTAGTCGCCTCTACGGCACCCACGGAAGAAATAGAGACTGGAGATCATCCAAATCCAATACCACACGGAGAACGTTCTACAATAACTTATAAACTATTGTTCTTCACATAATTGCAATTTTCCTTCGCGGGTGACAGCGACGCGGCATTATCCCCGACCCGACCAACTTCGGGAGAGATTTCCGAATGCCAACTATTCCGATTTATCACAACTGCGCTTATTTGTGTTGGAATGACTTTCTGCGGGATGAAACTTCGAGAAGCGGATAAAAGGCACCGATTCTGCACCGATTGTGAATAAAGTGCTGATCTAATTGATTGTTTTTTCAGTATTCATTTGCTTTTTTAACCCCGGCGCCGTATTATAAGTTTGACGTCGTTATCTCTGTCTTTCTCTCTCTCTGTGAGTATGTGTGTGTCAGTTTTAATTTGCTATATGAAAGGGTGATTGCCTAATTAAAACCTAAAAAAATATGGTAGAAGTGACTATTATGATACGTGACATTGTTAAGATTTTGTCTATGTATCGTCTCATGTGCTCTGCCTACCCCATTTGGGAACACAGGCGTGATGTATGCATGCATGTCTAAATCGTTTACACCATTCAAAATTGTACTTATGGTAGTAAAAAAATGTTAGCCGTGTGGTGCCTAGACACGACTCTATTGGGCCTCTTAACTTAAATAGAAAATTATGCTAGAAGGGGCTACGAAACGTGAATTGTCACTTTACGGCCACCCTGTGTATGTGAATACATAGGTCATCTGCCTTAGAGTCAGCTGGCAGAAATTGTAGTAACAAAATCCGGAATAATATAATTTTAAACAAAAAAAAACCGACTTCAAATTAGCAATAGTTTGAAAGTATTCTGTTTACTGAATGTAAATTCTTGACTTCATCAACAAATTACCGAAAACGCCGTACACCTCCATACAAAATTT
>BHDV01018344.1:66175-90337 GCA_005406045.1 Adoxophyes honmai
AAAAAAAAAAAAAAAAAAAAAAAAAAAATACAGCCGAATTGAATACCTCCTTTTTTGAAGTCGGTTAAAAAATAGGTCGAATTGAGAACCTCCTCCTTTTTTTGAAGTCGGTGAAAAAAGGCGTTGCATCAAAAGCTTTAATATTTGCAACGCATCCGCAATCCGTGTGGTATTGCGGTTCGCTTACAATCAAGTGACCCACTCACTCGTTCGCTTTCCCTTTAAAAACATTGTATTTGTTTTGTCAGCCAATCTAAAACAAACACTGGAACTCGCGGTTGTATAAAATCGCCGATCCAACGGACACCTTATCAATTTTAATTTATTCATTACATTCGTATTGCCTTTTTCCATTTCACATGGTCGTATCTTTCATTTTTACGGCTGTAGTATTGCCCTTATGCAAAATTAATGGTTTGACAAAGCCCCTAACCGTTATTGTGTAGGGCAACCCTGGGCATCCTTCAACCCTTTTATGCGGCATATGGAACCAACTGGAGACGACTTGAGGGCTATCGAAACTCATAATTAGGCTTAGGACTTTTGGATGCTCGCCGTGGTTCTAGAATCCGTGGAGTCGCCATTTATATTATGTTAAAATTGTAATAAGATTTTTTTCTAAGTCTAAAAAATAGTCTAGTAAAATATGTATTAGCTTACACATAATAATTTACTCTAATGAATTAAAACTAAAATATCTTCTCGCAGCTAAAAGGTATGTTTTATTCGGCATTATTGAAATTCCGATGAGGTGCCGTAACTTGTGTAGAGTTGTGATAAAATTAATTAGTTAGTGAAATGTCCGCATAAATCATGACACTTATTTTTACACTTTGATTTGACGTTGTCAAAAAAATATTTAAGATAATGGTGACTCCATGGATTCTGAAACCACGGCGAGCATCCAAAAGTCCTAAGCCTACTCATAATGTCATAATGTATGGGTCGCACTGAAACTAGGCTGGCTTGCGGCAATGTCATGCTGAGTGCGGCCCTATATTGGCACTGTTTGGCACGGAATGATACTATTGGAGTGGCGTTTGACGGCTTTAGAATAAGAGTTCTGCATTTCTACCGTGCATGTCGTAAGAGACGACCAAGGATAAATTCTAATCTTGACACCACACGGTTTTCTCACATGCATACATTTGGCGCACATTTATCTCACGACAGAGCACACGTAGCGTTATATTGCAAAAAAAAACCATGACGCTTCATCGCTACTTTTAGCATATTTTTAGGTTGCGGATCATAAAAGTAAACCACGAAATATCTTTCGCAACTCAAGTAGGTACGGTAAATACCTACCGATGTGCTAAACAAAACTTTTAATTGAGGTTTTTTTCACAGGGAAAAACCTCACTCTTTTGAGATCGCAAGTTTCCCTTTCATAAACCTACATTTCCTATACCTTTGTTATTTCTTTTAAACCGAGAACAATTCCAACTTTAATCTTCTCTGGATAGTCAAGTACTCCAACCTTCGACCCGTTAAGGGTTATTAATGTTTGTTATTCCTGCTACCCTGGTAATTGGGGGGGTTAAACTGCTGAGCCTGCGATAATATTGACAAAACTGTAATATCTTAATACCTCTCTTGAGCCTTTTATGGACTTTTGTTCTCTGTTTAGTGCGAATTATGGAATACGCATAGCATCTGGGTCTTACAAGGGTTGTTTCCGAATGTTCAGTGAGATAAATACAACTATGTGGTGGTGTTGAATGGGCTGAAAATGACAGAAAGTATTTTCTGAAAAATGCATAAATATACGAAATAAATGCTAAGTAGGTAAATACGCTGAGATCCAAAAGGAACAAATTCCGAATTTAGCCAGAAGTAAGTATAACGTAACCTAGCATAAAGCTTATACAGAATACAGGGGTGTTTAAAATAATACACACCTGCCCAAAAGGGGTAGACAGAGCACACGAAATGTGAAATAATCATAATTTATCCTATTTTACTTTTCGTGGCCACTTCTAGCATATTTTGTAGCTTTTAAGTTGGCAGGTATAATAGTGAATAGCTTGCTAGCCTGTCGCCTAAAATAAACCTTAACCTATTTTTTTAGTCGCCTCTTACGAACATCCACGGAAAAAATGAGAAGTGTTATTTTAAACCCACACGGCAAACGATGTTATTTTTTTTTTATGTTTGTGGTTCACCAGAAGACCATGTAAAACTCAGATTTACAGGAGTTCTCTTTCTGGTGAACTCAAATTGGGAGAATGATGTGAAAAGACAACACTTGGGGTATGGACTAGGCGACGCTGTTGCCGCGACGATGCTCGGCGGACATTTCAGTATAAGGCCCTGCGCAGACGACAGACTATCAGCGACGGACTTTTTAGTGTGTGAAAATAGAACCTATGGAATTATATGCAGTAACGCACACGTCGGGCGTCCCAGATACCGCTGGGGGGACAGCGTCTTGGCAGATCTGCGACTTCTTCAAGTCGACGACTGGCAAGAGGCTGCGCACGATCGGGACAGATGGCGTACTCTCGTTTCGGAAGCCAAGACCCTCTTTGGGTCCCTGAGCTAGTTAGTTAGTTAGTTAGTTAACGCACACGACGCGCAAAAAGTCCGGCCCACAATGCATACAATCCGCGCAGACTTTGTGCGCCGCAGACGCGATCGCACAGAAAGTCTGTCGTCTGCGCTGCCCTAAAAGGGACGTTTGACGGTAGTTTGGATCACGTACGGCGACGGCACTAGATTTCTAGGCATTTCTAGGCACTTAATATTCACCGCTTCGAGCTACTTCCTCGTAATACTACGTACTAATAGGCGAAGGCGCGCGTTGAAGCTAGTGGTATAATAATAAACCATTGGGTTAGTGAGACATGGCAGGCGTGGTCACGCTACGTCGCGCAGCGCTCACGCGTCGCTGCGCAGCGCGGCCCGCCGCTCACCACCCCTGGCTTAGTGTAGGACCTTGATGTAACATAGTTCAACTCACTGATTCATGAAATAAACGGATTCATACATACATACATATTCTCACGCCTGTATTCCCAAGAGGGGTAGGCAGAGCACATGAATTCAAAAATCCAGTGCCACGTTTAGCAATTTCAGTGCAACCAGATAGTCAAACGTGATATTGCAGTGACAGGTTGCTAGCCCAACCCCCACAATACACTAACCCTTTCCCAGAGTCGATTCTTACGACACCCACGGGAAGAAAGGGGGAGGTGCTATTCTAACCCGGCACCACACGGGACTAAACTGATAACTCTTTAAAATAAATTTATTTATTTAATTGACGTTGCCGGCCGGAGAGCCCATTGGTTGGAGAACCTGTCTGTGAAGCTTAAGGTCGGCGCCGGTTTTTTTTATGATGAATAAAGGCTTAGTGTATTGTGGGCGATAGGCTAGCAACCTGTCACTGCAATATCACGTTTAACCATCTGGATACCCTGAAATTGCTAAACGTGGCACTGGATTTTTGAATTCACGTGCTCTGCCTACCCCTCTTGGGAATACAGGCGTGAGAATATGTATGTATGTATGTATGTATAATTAGGTACACACAAACTAAAAACCCGTGTGGTGACTGTTTTTAATCACACCTCTCCATTTCTTCCGTGGATGTCGTAAGAGGCGACTAAAGTCCTAGGCTAGGGTATACTTTAGGCGACAGACTAGCAACCTTCTATTCCCGGTTTCCCGGGTAGGCAGAGCACATGAATTCAAAAATTCAGTGCCACGTTTAGCAACTTGAGGGTAACCAGATGGTCAAACGTGATATTGTGGTGACAGGTTGCTAGCCCATCGTCCACAATACACCAACCCTTTCCCAGAGTCGACTCTTACGACACCCACGGGAAGAAATTAGAATGCGTTAAAACTTTTCCATTGTTAGGTATACATATTGATTCTACAATAAATTGGAAAGAACATATTCAGACGACATTAAAGAAGCTAAGCCGATTCACATACGCTCTGAATGAATTAAAAAAATTTACTGACATCAAAACCGCTACATGCGCCTATTATGCGTATGCGCACGCTTGGCTGCAGTATGGCATCGTTTTATGGGGAAATAGTTCCGACGTCATACAACTGTTTCGACTCCAAAAGCGCTGTCTGCGGATAATAGTAAATATAGATAATAGATCCAGCTGTAAACAACATTTCATCAAACATAATATTTTAACTCTAATTTGTATGTATATACTAGAAGTAGGCATTTTTGTAAAAAGTAATTCATCCCTTTTCCCGCTATATTCTCGCCCTTCGAATTTACGACCCCACACTCGACTAGCCTTACCTTTTAGCCAGTTGAAAATGGTTCACTCTGGCCCCTTTGCAATGTCGGTTAAAATATATAATAAGATCCCGAAGTCTATACAAGACATTACAGATGTTAACAGGTTTAAACACCAACTAAAACAATATTTAATTAAGAAATGTTATTATAGCTTAGATTAGTTTATGTCAGAATAAATAATAATAATGTTACTCGTTTTATTTGGTTTATTCATATTTGTTGAGTTTTTATTTAATGTAAATTTTATACCTATTACAAATAAGGCAATGACCTGAGTTGTATCTCAGAGCATAATTTTAATTTTGTGCAATGTTTTCACGATTTATTATTAATGAAATAGAAATAGTATTAGCTATAATAATATATAAGTTTAGAAATTGCTGTGCCCTTACAGGGTAAATGTTGAAGCGCGGCCTGGATAGGCAAATTTGTAATATCTTCATATACAACATTTATGCAATAAATGATTTGATTTTGATTTGATTTGAAAGGGGGAGGTGCTATTCTAACCCGGCACCACACGGGATAATACCTAATTATTCTCCTCAATTATTTTGTAACTGGGTAAATATTCGGGCGTTTGAACCGCTGTCTTTATTCTCAACACTTTTTTTATCAGATTTCTTAAGAAATTGGTACAATAAGTGTGTTATATAGTATCTGTTGTTAAGAGGAAATGGAGCGGTCATATTTTGTATGGAAACGTAGTCCCCTGATTCCTTTCTGGATATTACCCGTAGAACAATGATTTTTTACATCAACAATCTAATGATATATTAGCATGTTCCTATGTTTTCCTTTTTTTCTTTATTGAATTATTAAAGGAGATATTAACCTTCAAAAACATGAAAAATTGGTAAGTTTTTTCCGTTGTGTTCAAACCTCTAGAAACCAATTTTAACACAATTATATCAAAATATAAGAACATAGAAACACAGTTATGAAATTTTTTAAACATTTAATGAAAAAACATATTTAATCGGTTAAGTTTTGGAGAAGAAATCAGGGGACTACGAAACGTTGTTTTTGAATAATTTTCATAGGTATTTTCGGTCCGAGCTGTAGTTGTTCTTATCGCACTCGACGTCGTCTGGGCAGGTCACGGCGCGACAGCAATAGATTTAGCAAATACCTATTTTTCAATTCCTTCGACCGGCATATTTCCTCTTAAGAATGTGAAATCAAAATAACGAAAGTTGAGGATTACTTGGTGACAGCTCAACAATTTATTTTTAACAGTCAAAGTATAAGCAAACGGTTGCTAAGGTTTACAAAATAGTTTTTAACATCCGTGTCTTATAACTCTTATAGATAGATACACATTAGATTATTATGTACACATTTCTCAAAGAATCTGATAAAAAAAAGTGTTGAGAATAATGACAGCGGTTCAAACGCCTGAATAACCCAACTACGCATCTAATAATAATTTTATTACGTAAGTCATACGCTCGATGACGCAAAACTTTTACAAAGTACGAGATAGTACCAAATTATTCAGCTAGAGCGCGCCACGGTAACCTCGTAAACCACAGCGAATGTGGCAAAATTAGTTGTGCGAGTGGGGAAATTATTAAACTACCCGCAGGCGTACTGGGGTTGAGGGTATACGTTGCCAGTGGCGCCGCAGCCAGCCGCAAAAGTAATTAGGTTGTGGCGTGGATATTAAAGCCTTGATGGAAAGTTTTGTCGTTTCATTAAATTATCATTAGTTGGTATCACGAGTTAGCTACGTATGGCTGTATTTATAAATATTTCGGAGCGCGAGACTTCAAGGTATCAGAAAACTCATAAGTTACTCGTCATATTTAGTGGGCGAAACAATGGCATTAATGGGTACGATCACGCACACAAGTACAGTTAAACAGTAGGTATGACTAATGGTCAAATCAAAGTTCAAATCACAATGCTCATAATATCACAAGACTAAATGTCACATAATCACTCGTACTAACAGTAATCGAAACGGAAACGAATTCATGGGTCAACTCAAACGGTACGTATATCGCGCTACACACGGCCAGGAATACGTCCTGCCTCAATCATGCGTCGAACCCGAATAATCCCGCAGGCCTCCCAGCTTGGGTCCAAAACTGAACAACAGATATCAAATTTCATTACTTTGAATTGGTTCCCACGACTACGTTCGACAGTGTTTGGCTGTAAATCCTTCACACTGCCCCGTTTCTACGGAGAGCACTCTTGAAATTAAGCCCCTTAACATAAACACTGGCTCAGGATTGCGCGTCGCCCAAATAAGCACCGCATTCCTGATACTTAGAGGTGCCTGGCGCCGACAAATATATGTATTATCTATACCTTATCGGTTTAGGTAGTTAAAACAATGTAAACAATCTTGACGTGTCTTTTTATTTAAACATACACTTTATAAATCGAAAACTTTACATTTTACAATTAAGGTATGAAAAAATCATTTACTTTCATGATTGAATTGTATAGTGCAACGATTTTCATTTTTAGACTGTGTATTTCAACAAAAAGACATGTCAAGATTGTTTATATTGTTTTAACTACCTAAACCGATAAGGTATAGGCACATATATCCATGATAAAATAGTCGATAATCATCAGAATTTTGATTTTACACTAATATGATAGTCGCTGTGTGGTGTCAGGTTAGAATAAAACCTCTCCATTTCATCCGTGTATAATGTATATATGTACAAAGGCGAACTTATCACAGAGGAGATTTCTGCCAGTTAATGGCATCACGGATATGACTATGTATCGTTTTGTATGCTCTGCCTACCCCAATTGCGAATACAGGTGTGACGCTTATGACAATTTACGATTAAGAAAAACGATAAGCAAGAACAAAGTTTGTTATTGCGTAGGTATTTATTTAAAATACCTAACCGGATATAGCCACATTCTTTATTTAGGTTATTAATTCTGATAAAAGTATTAAAGTATTAATTTTATCTAATCGCGCGGAATACTTAGATAAATCCAGTTCAGGTCGAATTCCAACAAGCGAAGTCAAAAGTCCAGAAAACCTATTGCATAGTGATTTAGAGGTGAAAATGGTGCGAATATTTTTCGGATAACGAAGTTGACAAAATAAATATACATTCATATTCATATAATCACGCCTATGTTCCCAAACAGCGTAGGCAGAGCACAAGAAACGTGACGACAAAACCATGATTAATGACTACTTATTTCATGCATTTCCGTGTGGTGCCGGGTTGGCAGCACCTCCCCTTTTCATCCCGTGGGTGTCGTAAGAGTCGACTCTGGGAAAAGGTTAGTGTATTGTGGGCGATGGGCTAGCAACCTGTCACTGCAATATCACGTTTAGTTATCTGGTTACCCTGAAATTGCTAATCGTGGCACTGGATTTTTGAATTCATGTGCTCTGCCTACCCCTCTTGGGAATACAGGCGTGAGAATATGTATGTATGTATGTATTTCATATGCTTCACAGCCACTTCTATAGCATTAGATTTGAAAACAGATGGAAGAGGTAGTATAGGAGACAGGTTCCTAGCCTGCCGCTTAAAGCATACCTTAACCTATTTCCTTCATCCTTCTTTCCTACATCCACGGAAGAAATGGAGAAGTGTTATTCTATCTCGACAAAACACAGGAAACATCACATAACGAAATAAAAAAATGCGCAGAAGATTAGCAAAATCGACCCTGTTCATTTACCGTGTCGTTGATAAAATTTGTTCCGTTCCGTGAGATTTGTTTGCGATTACGATTATCGTTGTTTGTGATAGCGATGATACAAAGTCCTATTATTACCGACTCGGCACGCGTCCGGGTGCAAGGAAATACACATGTTTATATCGGTATGATTAGATCGTGATGTTCCATATTTTCACCATTATACGAGTAGAAACATCTCTTCATTACTTCCGAGGATGTCGGAAGAGGAGACTGGATGCATGGACTATTTGCATCTACTGAGAATTAGTAGCATAATCGATTTGCTGTATCGAAAAAATATCGTAATGCCAAAGTTACTTTGTATTCAGTAACATTTGACGGTAACTATACCGACACCTATTTTGTATGAAAAACTGGAAACAAAACCATGAGTATTTCACGTTTCGTAGACACGTTTAACAAAAGTAACCCCCTGCTGTGAGGCTGTGAGGCTGGTAATGGAAAATTGTATTTTACCTTTCTCTGCAGCTGACTGTACAATAGGGATAGTTTGCTAGCCTGTCGCCTAAAACATACCACTTAGACATCCACGGAAGAAATGAAGAGGTGTTCTTCTAAGCCCTGACACCACACGGCTAAATAAATAATACACACATACACACCGTCACGCCTCTTTGCTAATAAATAATCTAAGTGTCATTTTGGGTTCGCTACAACGAGACCTGCCTATGGAAACTACTACACTCTGTGCTATGAAAATCTCAACCCTGAATCAGGAATGAACCATTTCATAACGAAAGTGCTCCTTATGGTACAGACCTACCTTATTTGACTTTAAATTGTAGTCAGAAGACCTAATAAAGCCTGGATTATGGAATAACAATTTCCCTGGCTATGAGAGGTATTGACGAGGGTAAGGTACCACTGACGTCAGCGGGGACTGCAAGGGGTGGTGAGGAACAATATCACGCGACGATATTACATATTATCTCACCCTACCAACACCTCTCATACTGAGGGCTGGCTTCACGAAAATATCGCACTATATGCCTCCTCCATCATTTCTAATACTGACGAATCTGAGCTGCTTAAATCCACTGTCTCACAACAACAATGGTCCATGTCCGCTTAGAAGGGGACAAGGGAACTAAGATTTACGGCTTGTTAAATTATTGAACCTATTTGAGACATAGTCAGCTGCAATTACATGTATTAGTAACATCGAAATTATCAGTGTTGTAGTTTTTATCTTCATGAGAACATGACATGCCGTAACTGATAACTTTAAAGGCACGCTCCCTTAAGATAAACAAGTATAAAACCAGGCCTATTAAACCGATTTTTGTTATTCACTGAACAAAGAGTGATCAAGTAACTCCATACCTCATCACAATGCTGTCCTTGTGGGCATTGAGCGTTATTTGCGGCCTCGTAACAGCAGGATATTATTATGTTTATCTTCACCGCAAAAGTCAATACTGGAGAGGATAATTTTAAACAAAAAAAAACCGACTTCAAATTTGGGCTATACTGAAAGCATTTGTCTAATAATGAGGGTGACCTTCCATCACCAGCAGGCCTCACTGATTACTGAAATTATAATTTCCAGTCTTCAGGTGCATTCAGTATTGAAAGAATTATCCTTTAACTCCTAAGCATTAAGGAGTTGACCTTCCATCATCAGCTCAGTCATATTTTTTTTACTGCCAGACGTAAATACTGGTGTAGCTTTGAAAAATGTACTAAAAACATTACCTGTGCCAATAAAATTTGAGGGTTGCCCTCGATTTCCCTCATATTCCATCATCAGATCAAGATATGCTGGCAATGGGACCACCTGGAAACTATACCCTTTCAAACAAAAAAAAAATTTTCCAAATCGGTCCAGGCGTCTTCGAGTAATCAGCGAACACACATAAAAAAAAATAATAAAAAAAATAATAATGATAAAAAAAAAATATCCCGACGAATTGAGAACCTCCTCCTTTTTTTGAAGTCGGTTAAAAAGGGCTCCCGTATCCCGAACCGTCCATTTTATTCGGGAATTATCGAAAATTTATGTTAACCCAAGAAAGTCTTGGCGATGCTTGCGAAAAAATCGCTTACCAGTTCCCTAAAGATCCAGTTATAGGGACGATCTACGGGACCGAGCCCGCTGTCATCGTCAAAGACCCTGAGCTACTTAAGACAGTTTTCACGAAAGACTTCTACTATTTCAACGGGAGAGAACTTGCCGACCATACCCACAGAGAACTGCTTACAAGGAATGTATTCAGCGAAGCCGGCGACCGCTGGAGAGTACTTCGACAGAATTTAACTCCTCTATTCTCTTCATCTAAAATGAAGGCCATGTTTCATCTCATCGAGCTGAACACCAGAACGTTTGCAGAGTTACTAGAGGAGGAAATGAAAACTTCTTGGGTTCATGACATCAAGGATTTCAATCTTAGGTATACCATGGATTGCATCGGCTCCTGCATTTTTGGATTAGAGACAAATGTGCTGGGTCGCAATTCAGAGAAAAATCCTTTCAGAATAATCGGCCAACAAATATTCAACTTCACCGTTAGCCGGAAAATAAGAATGGTGATCAGATCTGTTTGGCCAAGTGTTTATTTCGCTTTAGGATTCCAATTGTACTCAGCGTACATAGCCCGTTTCTTCAAAACGCTAGTTAAAAAAGTATTTAATGATAGAAACAATAAGCCGGGACCGCGAAATGATTTCGTTGATTATTTGCTAAGTTTTAAATCAAAAGAGTTCATCGAAGGAGATTCCATAGCTTCAATGAAAACAAAGGGACTGGAAAATGAGAAAATACAGATCAAAGTTGAAGACGAGATGCTAGCTGCACAGAGCGCGGTGTTCTTTGGGGCTGGTTTCGAAACTTCATCAACTACGATGACGTTCTCTCTTTTTGAACTGGCGAAGAATCAGGACGTGCAACAGAGAGTTTACGAAGAGTTATCGGAATATTTGCAAAAGACTGAAGGCAAAGTAACATATGAAGTTACTACTGACTTGCCTTACTTGGAAGCCTGCGTGGACGAGGCGCTGAGGCTGTATCCGGTACTAGGAACAGTGACGCGAGAGGTGCGCGAAGACTATACTTTGCCATCGGGTGTGAAGCTTGAAAAAGGCACGCGTGTGTTTATTCCAACATACTACATGCAGAAGAATCCGGAGTACTTCCCAGAGCCATTGAAGTTCGATCCAGACAGATTCCATGGCGACAACAAGAACAAACACACGCCGTACACGTATTTCCCATTCGGCGAAGGCATGCGAGTTTGTCTAGGTAAGACTGAAAGAGATGTTTCACCTTTTTAATCGCCTTTTAAAAAGAGTTTAATTTTTAGTTTAAGAGTTTTGTAATTTTAATTAAAACACCATATTTAATTTCGCCAATCTGACAATTCCATCATAATTATTGAATCAAGCATTAGTTTGAGTAAGGCTATACTGTCCACGTTCGTATTGTTCATTGTTCCTAAAATATTTCCATATTACCTGAATATTGTAGCTGTATTGTATTCCGCGTGGTGTCGTGTCGGGTTTAGAATGTCACGTCTCCATTTCTTCCGTGGATGTCGTAAGACGTAAGAAGCGACTAAGGAATAGAAGGTAGGTATATGTATTTTAGGCGACAGGCTAACAAACCGTTCACTATTATACCTACCAACTTAAAACCTAAAATAAAAGCGGGAACGAAACAAACAATCAATCGATTTAATTAAATTGTTTTTGCTTTTTCAGGAAAGCGTTTTGGTCGCATGCAGATGTACGCGGGCCTGGTCACCATCCTGAGGAGATACAGGGTCGAGCTGGCACCGGGGATGCCGAGTGATGTCGAACTCGACCCCAGGTCGTTTGTCATCGCGCCACGACACCCCGTGTTGCTCAAGTTCACCGAACGGAACTAACCCACAACTTGGCGATGATTTTGTTGAGCTATGATTTTGGCGATGAAGGTTTTGTTGAGCTATGATTTTGGCGATAAAGGTTTTGTTGAGCTACAATTTTTTGTTACTATGGATTCTAAGGTTATGGACAGTTTTAAACTGATCTTAATACACCAGTAATGGACGCTTCTTTACTAATTTAAAGATGATGCGGCTGTGAATTGATTGTCCATTACTGGTGCCATTATCTTATTATATTTTATTTGCTTTTAGGATGAAAAAAGATAATATAAAATGTTCATGGCTAAAGCTAGATAATGTTTTTTTTTTAGCTAGATAATGTTTAATCATCAGGGGTTTGTTTCTGGAGCTAACCAAGATACCGGGGAAGGGAAACTTAAATTGTTTTATTTTCACTTTGTTCTTGATAATATGTGTGGAATACTCGTATTTTTTGTACTAAGTATATTATTTTTTTATAAAGATTAAATAGACAAATCCATGACTATTTCGTGTTTCGTGGCCAGTTCCAGCATATTTTAGGCCTTAGGTTAAGTGGTACTATAGTGACTGGTAAAATATATAGTATAATGGAGTGAAATATAGTGCGATACTATAACTATAATATAGTACGGGTGGCAACTTTAGATGACTTCAGCACTTCGAACGATGAAGAATAGTGTGTACATTACTTTACGTTAAAAGTATTTTAATTAAAATTGGTATTTGCGATGTTATTACGTGTACTCTTTTTATATAAATCCCTGTATTATCACACATGCCATATGGGTGTACCGATAATTTCTAAACGAAGCCACTATAATTTTATAAGAAAGATACAATTTATAAAAGGTCTGTAAAATCCTTTTTCTAAACAAATGTTTGCCTGACACTGACCGGAGCAACGTTGCAAAGAGATTGCAAACTATTAACAATGTTTATCGCAAACCAAGTGTAAGGTACAAGTACCAATGCTCGACGCCTAAACGCCTAGTAGATGGCACCCATCTGTTACCTGTCTTATTATGACATAAGTGCCAAGTATTAGGCCAGTGTCGAGCACAGGGACGTTTACCTTACGTGAAATGAAACAAAATAAAATAAATTTATTAGCTTTAGACATGGTATTTAAATTAATATACATAATTTTATTAATTTAAAGGTATTACAAATATCGTGTTGTTCAATGACAAGTTATGTCTAGTCAAAAATGTTGGCTTGCATTGTTAATTGAATATTATAATTACCTAACCATTTTAGACGTTTCTACTTCTTTACTTTTTTTTTTCTTCAGTGAGCTTTATGATTGAATAGATCAATAGAGAGTCATTAAAACACTTTAAAACTGATTTTATTTCGGGGCAACTCTGTTACATTTTTTAGCAATTCCTTAAATATGTTTATTTTTTATGACCATTGGATATCAAATGCAATCGCTCTACAAATATACATTTCGACCACCTAAATAATAAAAATGGGAATTACGCATAACAAACTTGCCTGGAATGGCATAATACACCATGGATAAACGATGTTATTGATAATATTGCCAAGAGCGAAACGTAAATTGTTCAATATTTACAAAACGGTCCAACAGGGGACAATATCAGGAGCACAGTTTTCTGTATTAGTCATAAATGAAAATATACTGTATTTGTAAGGCAAATAATTAGAAAGCCAAAAAAATTGAGTGGTTATTTAATCATTTTTATAGCAGGCAAATGTTAAATACAATAATAGTGCTTATTTACAAGTGGGTTAGGCACTGGCACAGTCGTTTATGAAACGTTACATAATCAAAACCTTCTAACCAAATTCTAGCATATTTTTAGATGTAAAGAAAATAGGTAAAATAGTGACAGCGTACTATTAGTATGTCGCTTAAAGCATACTTAAACCTTTTTATTTTTAGTTGCCTCTTACAATATTCGCGAAAGAAATGGAGAGGTTTTGTTTTAAAACCAACACCACACGAAACGCACGAAAATATACCGTATATTTTAAGGCCAGAATTAGAAGGTCAGCTGCTTTTTTATTGAGATGTAAATAATTGTATTGAATAAGTAGCTTTTTAATCACTTTAACAGCAATTAAATTTTACATAAGTACATACACACATACATACAGTCACGCCTCTTTCCCATAGGGGTAGGGAGAGACCACTTTGTTCCACTTGCTACGATCCTGATATACCTCTTTTGCTTCATCCATATTAATAATGTCTTCATAAGGTAAATAATGCATGTTTTACCGGCACCTTAAGACCTATACTATAGACCGATAGGTACTTAAAAGATGGTAAACAATCTTGACATGTCTTTTTATTGAAATACACAGTCTAAAAATGAAAATCGGTACAATATACAATTCAATTATGAAAGTAAATGATTTTTTCATACCTAAATTGTAAAATGTAAAGATTTTGATTTATAAAGTGTATGTTTAAATAAAAAAAAAAGGTCAAGATTGTTTACCATCTTTTAAGTACCTATCGGTCTCTAGTATAGGTGAACTTTTATTTTTTAACAAGGTGTGTAAAGCACTTACAGCTGTAACTAGTTCCTAATTCATATACGTATTATCAATCATAGCGCATATAGGTATTATCAATTTAAACTATCCATAACTTCAGAATCAATAGAAACAAATAAGTCAAAGCTCAACAAAATCATTCATCGCCAAAATCATAGCTCAACAAAACACTTCATCGCCAAAATCATAGCTCAACAAAATCATCGCCAATGTTGTGGGTTAGTTGCGTTCGACGAACTTGAGCAACACGGGGTGTCGTGGTGCGATGACAAACGACCTGGGGTCGAGTTCGATCTCACTCGGCATCCCAGGAGCCAGCTCGACTCTGTATCTCCTCAGGATGGTGACCAGGCCCGCGTACATCTGCATGCGAGCGAAACGCTTCCCTGAAAAAAAAAACGACTTGATTAAATTCCAATCATACATACATACAATCACGCCTGTATTCCCAAATGGAGAAGGCAGGGCACACAAAACGCTACACAGACAAAACCATGACTATTTTATTTTCATGCTTCGTCGCTACTTCCAGCATATTTTTTAGGTCTTGGATTGGCAGGTATAATAGTGACAGATTGCTAGCCAGTTCCTGAAATATATTTCAACCTATGCCCTTAGTCACCTCTTACGACATCCACGGAAGAAATGGAGAGGTGTTATTCTAAACCCGATACCTACCACATGGAATACAATACAGATAGGTACAATATCCAGGTAACATGGAAATGGAAATATAACATAACATAAGATAAAATCACGCCTTTGTTCCCAAATGGGGTATGCAGATCACATAAAACGTGAAATAGACATAACCATAATTATGACTTTATAAATGGAAATGGAAATATTTTAGGAACAATAAATGTTTGGGCAATGCCGTGGCCCGGTGAGGATAGTCGGAGACGGCGGGGCTTTCTTCAATAACGAAAGCTCTTACTTTTTAACCGACTTCAAAAAAAGGAGGAGGTTCTCAATTCGACCCAATTTTTTTTGCGATATCATGTAATATAAATGAATTACATGTAAAATTTTGAATTTTAACGAAACGATTCGAAATTGAATCGATTCATGTACTAGCCTAAGATCCCGCCATACAACGACCTTCACCGAGCTGGTTAACTGGTACTAACGTAGACCAGATAGCCTTCCTCAAATACTTAATACTTGATTCAATAATTATGAAGGAATTGTCAGATTCACGAAATTAAACATGATGTTAACGGTAAAATCTCAAGACCGTTTAAGCTTTTTTTTTTTTAGGTCGTTTAAAAAAGGTGAGATAGCTCATTCAGTCTTACCTAGACAAACTCGCATGCCTTCGCCGAATGGGAAATACGTGTACGGCGTGTGTTTGTTCTTGTTGTCGCCATGGAATCTGTCTGGATCAAACTTCATTGGTTCTGGGAAGTACTCCGGATTTTTCTGCATATAGTATGTTGGAATAAACACACGCGTGCCTTTTTCGAGCTTCACACCCGATGGTAAAGTGTAGTCTTCGCGCACCTCTCGTGTCACTGTTCCCAGCGCCGGATACAGCCTCAGCGCCTCGTCCACGCACGCTTCCAAGTAAGGCAATTCAGTAGTAACTTCATACGTCACTTTGCCCTCAGTCTTTTGCAAATATTCCGATAACTCTTCGTAAACTCTCTGTTGCGCGTCCTGATTCTTTGCCAGTTCAAAAAGAGAGAACGTCATCGTAGTAGATGAAGTTTCGAAACCAGCTCCAAAAAACACCGCGCTCTGTGCAGCTAGCATCTCGTCTTCAACTCTGATCTGTATTTTCTCATTTCCCAGTCCTTTGATTTTCATAGACGCTATGGAGTCACCTTCGATGTACTCTTTTGATTTAAAACTTAACAAGTAATCTACGAAATCATTTCGTGGTCCCGGTTTATTGTTTCTATCATCAAATACTTTTTTAATCAGCGTTATGAAGAAACGGGCCAGGTACGCTGAGTACAATTGGAATCCTAAAGCAAAATAAACACTTGGCCAAACAGATCTGATCACTATTCTAATTTTACGGCTAACGGTGAAGTTGAATAGTTTTTGGCCAATTATTCTGAAAGGATTTTTCTCTGAATCGCGACCCAGTACGTTTGTTTCTAATCCAAATATACAGGAGCCGATGCAATCCATGGTATACCTAAGATTGAAGTCCTTGATGTCATGAACCCGAGAAATTTTCATTTCTTCCTCTAGAAATTCTGCAAACGTTTTGGTGTTTAGCTCGATGAGATGAAACATGGCCTTCATTTTAGATGGAGAGAAGAGAGGAGTTAAATTCTGTCGAAGCACTCTCCAGCGGTCGCCGGCTTCGCTGAACACATTCCTTTTAAGCAGTTCTCTGTGGGTATGGTCGGCAAGTTCTCTCCCGTTGAAATAGTAGAAGTCTTTTATGAAAACTGTCTTAAGTAGCTCAGGTTCTTTGACGATGACAGCGGGCTCGGTCCCGTAGATCGTCCCTATAACCGGTTCTTTAGGGAACAGGTAAGCGATTTTTTCGCAAGCATCGCCAAGACTTTCTTTGGTTAACATAAATTTCCGATAATTCCCGAATACAATGGATGGTTCGGGATACGGGAGCCCTTTTCCTCTCCAGTATTGACTTTTGCGGTGAAGATAAACATATCCTACTGTTACGAGGCCGCATATAGCACTCAATGCCCACAAGGACAGCATTGTGGTGAGGTATGGAGTAACTCGATCACTCTTTGTTCAGCGAATAACAAAAATCGGTTTAATAGGTTGGTTTTATGCTCGTTTATCTCAAGGAAGCGTGCCTTTAAAGTTATCTATTACGGCATGTCGTGTTCTCATGAAGATAAAAACTACAACATTGTTTCTATACGTGTAAATGCAGCTGACAATGTCTCTAAATTTTTATTGTTCGAAGTCATATTTATTGAGTCTGATCGATAACTTTAGAGTAGGTTCAACAATGTAACAAGTCTTGAATCTTTGTGTTCGCTGCCCTCTGAGTGGACTGATACTAGACCAACAGTTGATGTGGGCCAGTAGATTCAAGCAACTCAGAATCGCCAAGATATATGAGCGATCTCCCTCGGTATGAGAGGCGTTTGTCGGGGTCATAGAGGATAGAACCTATAGAGAAACAATGTTCGCAACCCCGGTCCGCAAATAGTTTGTTGATTTCAACATACTAAACGTCACCGTCACTGTCACAGAAACTGTACAGAGCCAATAACCGTAGAGAAAAAGGCACTAGCGTTACGCGCGATCTTGGACCGTCTAATAAGAGCACAGCGATCACTTCAATTGTTTTGCGGAATAATTTTCGAACAACCAAGATGACATTAGTACTCTATAGGTTCTATCCTCAATGGTCGGGGTGATGTAGGACGTCATATCAACACGCGATATTGTTCCTCGTCACTTTTCTGTGACTTTTCTGTTTGAATTAGTGAAATGAAATAAACAGTGGTTTACATTTATTTTATCAAGTTGAATGTCGATGAAGGTACTAACATGTTCAAGTTTTGGTTTGATAACTGTTCTGGACACAACAAAATCCTATCATAGGTATTTGATGATGACCTTTTTGATTTACTTTTTTTTGAAAGAGACAATTACTCTCTTTGTGCTAATTAAAAATAATACCTACCGGAAGAGATCCAAAATTTTTTTTATCATTATCTCGTGAAAATTTAACTAACAGCGGTAGGTACAAACAAATGGAGAGGAAGAACAAGTTAAGATATAGACATATTAACTTGCAAAGACTAATTAAAATACATAATAGCTAAAGATAAAAATTAAGCGATAACTATTCAAGTAAATGAGTACCTACATAAAAGAATTTAAGTTTGAGTTTTAAGGTTTTATTATTTTTTATCGTATACATCGTACTTTTTATATTACGCCTGAAATGAAAAATTAAACAGGTTTGACATAATTATTGAACGCAAAAACGTCTAAATGAGTAAACAATAATTATATTCACGCGTTGGCGCTAAGACTAAGTGGATCAATGAAGTAGGTTTATAGTTTACTAGCTTTCCGCCCGCGGCTTCGCCCGCGTGCAACTCGGTTATATTGCGGTATAAAGCACAACTATAAGAAAACTTCTCGTTTCAAACGACACACAGCGTCATCGATCTATCATCTATCGATCTATCATCGATCGATATCGATCTATCATCGATTGATATCGATCTATCAAGAAAACTATATTTTTGTTTTCCCTCGGGAACATCATTTTTTTCCGGGATTAAAAGTACCCTATTATTTAATCCGGACTTCTATCTTTATGTCTGCAAAATTTCAAAGCAATCGGTTCAGTAGTTATGGCGTGAAAGCGGAACAAACAAACAAACTCACTTTCTGACTTATAATATTAGTAAGGATTTATACCAACGGCCAATCCCAAAATTCTGTCTATCGACGTTTTAGCTGACTAGAGATAGGCGATAAATATATACATACATCACGGTTGTATTTTAAAATGAAGTAGTAGGTACACCATTCGCAAACAAAGCAATGACAAACGATGCTAGCAGCCGCCGCGGCTCCTAGGTGAAGGGCTACGAATTAGCCCGAAAAATAAATAAATAAATATAATCTTTATTAAATTCATTCTTACAGTATTATACAATTACATACTCTAGTAAACTTATAGGAAGTATTATACACATAAATGCCTGAGCTAGGATAATCCTGTGTTTCAGGCGAGAATGACGAGCTAATCTTGATCTAAAACGTGGGTTATCCTTATTTTGCGAGAAGAGAAAAATGATGACTATTTCACGCTTCGTGGCCACTGGCATTTATTTTTGACGTTTTAAGTTGGTTCACCTTTTAAGAATACAGGTGTGAAGTAGGTGTGTGTATGTTTAAGTTGGCAGATCTAATCTTTATATCCTTAGTAACCTCTTATGGGTTCCCCTCAGTAAATGGAGAGGTGGCATTCTAATCTCGACAGCTGCGATGTACATATTTCCGTCGTGTGTAGTGTGCAGATGCACTCCGGCTTTCATAGAAGAAATATGCCTTTAACTGAGCGTAAAAGCGATGTGCGGCCTTCCCCTTACTACAAAAAAACCGGGCAAGAGCGTGTCGGACACGGACATGCTAGGGTTCCGTAGCTAACTAAATTTGATTTTGCGTTTGACTCCATACATTTTGTTCGGACGACTGTAACTATATAAGTTGGTCGAGTTGTATAAAAATAACTCCCCTCCGCTCGGGGATAAGTTAGCCTTTGTGCATAAGGCTGTTCTCGTGCTAATAGTTTTTTGTAAGTGTTTTTGTGTACAATAAAGAGTCATACAATACAATACAATAACTATCCATGATACCGAGTCCGCTATAATTTTAATTGAAAGTACTTAGGGTGACGGCACCAGTTATGGACGGTTTAAGCTGACAAGCACCAGTGATGGACACTTCATTCATAATTTAAAGACCATAGAGTTATTGTCCATTACTGGTTCTTTGTCCATTACTGGTGACTTCACCCTACTTTGTGGTATATGTACATCAATTTTTTTCAGAATGAGATATAGTTAGACTAGTCTTTCCCAAAGTGGGCGATAACGCCCCCCTGTGGTCACATGGCTAAAGGGAGGGGGGGGGNNNNGGGGGGTGGTAAGAGTACGAGACTCAGAAAAAGGGGCGTTTTGTGTTACAGTGACTTTTGTAACTTCATTATGTATATCTCCACCAATTTTCGTGACAATCGGTGCTGTAGCGACGGAGTAAGAGCCCGGGCGGGCGGACGGACATGACGAAACTAAGAGTTCCTTAATATGGTTTAGGGAACCCTACAAATCTGGTTATATTTTGTGTCGTCATTATAGCGATGCCGCCAGTGGTAGCGATGCCGCTGCCGTTGCGATGTGGTCGTATAACACGCAGTCGATAATAATAATAACATCAAAATGTGGTACGTGTGAATTATATTTTGATTTTTAAATAGACACAAAATATACGCCTATCTCCACCGATAGTCCAATAGAGGGATCCAGGCAGATATTATTCCTGGGGACTGAAGTTCACTGAGTGAAAGTTGGTACTTAAAATTATGCGACAAATCTTCGAAACTTCGTTAGCGCGATGTAGAACATTTTGACAGTGGATGGACGTTTGTGGAAGAAGTTCTACTACTGGACAATAGGTGGCGCTAGGTTAGTGGTACGTTTGAAACAACCCTTAAAACGTTCGCTGCGGTAACAATTATTCAAGTTTTCCCTCTAGTGCGTTAATAGGTCAAAACGCCTAAGACGTACATTTTCGGGTGGTGCGGCATTAGGTCTAAAGACCTTTAAGGTTAGAGATTGATATGACTTCAATTATTTCTCTGAAAATAAATAAAATCACGCAAATTTGGTATTTATGCTGTTTTAATTGAGTATTTATGGCCCACTGGCTTCGCCCGAGGTTCCCAATTATTGTTATACTAGCTTTCCGCCCGCGGCTTCGCCTGCGTGGAATTCGGTTATATTGCGATTTAAAGCGAACATTCCCTCGGGAACATCATTTTTTTCCGGGATAAAAAGTACCCTATTATTTAATCCGGATTTCTATCTTTACGTGTGCAAAATTTCAAAGCAATCGATTTAGTAGTTACGGCGTGAAAGTGGAACAAACAAACAAACAAACTCACTTTCCGATTTATAATATTAGTAAGGATATAAGAAAAACGTCGAAAAAAACCTTAGGTTTATAGACCTAATACCGCACCTAATCAATGTCATATTGAAGGTTTATATTAGCGATGGGGAAAAAAATAATCGATATGTAAAGTAATAAAATATTTTTATTGCAGGTAACATTTTACAGTGTTTAAAAAACACAACTTATACCTGCATAAAACATTTACACAATATCTTTTTTGGCATTCAATGCAAAGAGATTTGTTTATTTTTCAGATATTTTTGGGCTTTTTGATCTTGGAAGTCCACCGGTACTTGATCTCGGTTGAATAATAATACTGTCAAGTAGTTTTATATTACGTTTTGCACTATCACTGTTAAATAACATGCCAATATCGTAATGACGTCATGCACTAACCACTACACAGCACAACACTAACTTAAAATGTCCTCTAATCAGTGCGACATTAGGTTGATATGCCTGTCATTTTATATTAGGCCTTCAGAACTAATATTCGCAAGTAATTACCATTTTATTGTTCAGTACGATATTAGGTCTAAAAGCGTAAATACCATTTTTATTATCAGAACTAGTAGCCCTTTTAGAAATATTCACAAAGCTATATTTGTCTCCTTCGTACTCTGAACAATCTACGTGATACACGCTTCGCACGAACGCTAGTACACCATATTTTCCTCCCGCACCGACTGGGAGTCGACGTATTAGGCCCTTAGGCCTAATATCGCAGCGAACGTGTTAAGTAGACATCTACCTACTTGATACTTGTGACACAAATTATGTATTACGTGCTTGTAGATAACTTGCGTATTTTGAATAGATAATTTAATCTAAATGAATACCTGTTTTGATAACTTATGCAGAAATGATGTCATGTAGGCAAAATTATAAAATGAAGTGAATATCATTATCACGATAATGACTCTTGTATTTCCTAGCCATTTCAAATTAGTTCCTAACTCGATGTGTTAAGGTCTAGGGTTTCTTTAGTCCTTCAGTGTTGTTGTTGGTACTATTTGTTATTGATTGGATGACGATTTAAGCCGTGATAATGATAACAAGACGGTTAAAGCTTGAACACACTGCAGGCTTGTTTAAAGCGATAAAAACAATAGGCAATTTCACTGAGATCAAAATACTGCCGAAAAATAAGACAGTTTTCATTATAGAACTTAAATTCACCCAATCTAACAGATTCATTAAGGATTATTATCACATCACTTATGCTGAATGACAATTTTCTTCTCTTATAAACCTGTAAGGCCTTTTTCACATGTCACGGAACTACTTTAAAACTACGGAACTGTTTCATTTTACTATTTAAAACTAATTTTGTAACTGTACTTCACACAACGCTACCCAAACGAAACGAAACTCATAAATTTGCACAGAGCGTTCCCAATTTTGCAACTATGTCGCTAGAAGTGACGACATTTGCTAAAAAAAATCTATGTAGGTACATAATTGCGACTAGACACTGCTATTTAATTTACTTTATTCGTTTACTTCATTCGGGTACCGCTCACTTCATTCGGGTACCGCTCAAAATTGTTAGACGTGTTTTATTGTTCCCGTGGAAAAATAAATAAAATAAGTGGAAAAAACAAATAATAACAGACAATTTAAATACGAGACGTTTTAATAACTACGCATGGACAGTGTTACTAAGTTAGACGTAAATAGTGTCGCAATTGAATAATTGCGTGAACTTTTAGTGATCTTAGATTCGAACTCGTACTTAAATATTTATTTCACATCGATATTCCATCGGCTCTCTCGCTCTAATGTGACGCTTGCGAGGGAGAAGGGTGATCTTCGTATTGAAATCGACTCCACATAGTGAATTGCAGTGGATATGTGAATCTACCGGCCAAGTTCTTTTTTTTTCTTAACTGAAAAAAAAAAACGTTTTATGTTTAAATATTTGAATTTTTTGCCATCAGTGACGCCGAAATGGCACCGTTAATATGCTACAAATGTAAATCTGCTGCTGAAATAAAAACATCTGTTCAATGTTCAGTATGTAATAACAGGTATCATTTTGATTGCGACGGATTGTCTGAAAAGTTATATTTACTCATGAGGAAAGAAACAAAAACTAATTGGAAATGTAAATTATGCAATAAAGTCGCACAAGTGAAACCGAAACAACAATATTGTGATAAGATGCCTAAAGTCCAAAAGTTGTCTTCGCCGGTTAAATCTGATCGTGGAAATGTTGCAGCCATTTGTCCAACACCAAGCAAAGTTACTACGCGGAAAAAACAAATCATAAATGTACCTACGCGTAATTCATTTGATTCGTTATCAGAGCCGGAGGACATGGACCTGAAACACTTTTCACACCCCTCTTCTTCATGTATAAGTATACTGAACAGAAGTTGTCCGGAAATACACGAGGGTCTGCATTTGCGGCTGGAAGCCATGGATGAAAGAATGGCATCATTACAAGAAAAGTTGCTTAGTGCAGATCGAGAAATTGAAAATCTACTTCTTGAAAATTCTAAGTTAAAAAGTACTATTAAGGAATATTCAAATAAAATCAATAAATTAACACACATTTGTACAAATACTCCCAAGAATTCGCCTAAATCAAGAGGAAAGAGCCTTAATAGTACACAGAAAAATAGTGAGTTTAAAATTTCTACAGTGGCAACTCGTAGAAAGTGTGACTTTCATGGACATACTCTTCGGGGATCATGTGATTCGCAATTCACCACACCCATTTCTAGAGGGAAACATAATTTTGTACCAACATCTTCCCCTACTTCTGAGACAGCTGGGCGAATTGATTCACCGCCTAAACAATATATTGATATAAAAACATCAACGCCTAATTACCATGAAGTTAAATCAGAAGCAGCAAAAGAAAATCAAAAATTGAAAAAACCCGAAAAAGCGTGCCACACTAACAAAGACAAGCTGTTGATTCTAAGCAGTAATAATAGAAATAAAATAATAAATATTATAAGGGACAACAATAGTTTTCAGAATTTTTCATATTGTCACCATATTCTGCCAGGTGCAGGGATCAGGGAATTATTAACACGTTCACTGCGAGACTGATTTCTGTGTTTGTTTTTCTGGTGCGTTAGTAGGTCGAAACAACCCCTTTCCCATTTTATCTCCAGTGCGTCAGTAGGTCTATTCCGCCTCTTCACCCAAGAAAAGAAAAAACGTTTATAT
>BHDV01018344.1:94021-114134 GCA_005406045.1 Adoxophyes honmai
TTTATATTTAATTGTTATTGTATAAATTTCAAACACAATACCTGTATTGTTATTGAATAAATGACTATGACTATGACTATGACTATGTCCAGTCATAACAATCCCGATTTTGGCCTCGATTAAAACTTAAAGCTTTGCTACGCAACATTAGTTTAGCGGGCAGTGTGCCGTGGCCCTTACGGGTGGCTAGTGTCACGCTCAGGAGTAAATCGAAACGGAATGTAATGATGATGATGAATTTGATGAACCAAACCAGATACTAGCTTTTGCCTGTGGCTTCGTTTACATTGTTTTTTTTTGCACAGAATTCAGATTGGCAGGTGAACGCTTCAGATAGGGTAGAATGCTGAAAGAAATATGATGATGATGAGATGTAAATTCTATTAGGCTAAAAAAAAAACAATCACGTCTGTATGTCCGAGTGGCGAGGGCAGAGTACACGAGGCATTAGTTAGTCTATGTCGTAATGTATTTTGTTGGAATGTTTATTTAATAGTTATTAACTTAAACGCTTGCAAGCTAGGTAACCCATGATCACAACATTTAGATTAAAATCATCAATTCAGTGCTTTCTCTATTTACATCTAAATCTTACATACAAAATTATCTCACGATCTAATTATGTAGTAGATAATCAATACTAACAATAACACTTTCGATGACTTCATTAACAAACTCTTCCACAATTTATCATTACTTGCAGATTGTGATTTGAAACATTATCTACAGGCGGGAAAGCACGCGTCTAGTAGTATGGTTAATGAGTTCTCTGACTATTGCGCGTTTTGTCATGTTATTGCCACTAGCTATTTTTTTATGTAATTTTATGTAAATTTTCTGCTTCGAAAAGCTAGTGAGCAATTTTCCATTCCAAGGGAAGAAAGAAAACAGGAAACAGCACGAAACGATAAAAAATAAGTAAGTATACACGTGACTCCTGTATTCTTAAATAGGGTTATTTAAGAATACAGGAGTCATGTATATACTTACTTATTTTAGATCTTTTCCTGGTGGGCACACAACCATATTATACACTAGCTGTGCGCGCGACTCCGTTCGCGTGAATAGTGACCAATTTCCCCCGTTTTTTTCCACATGTTCCACTATTTCTTCGGCCCTATAGTCGCAGCGTAATGTTTTATAGCCTAAAGCCTTCCTCGGTCCAACACAGAAATAATTTTTCAATTCGAACCAGTAGTTCCAGAGATTAGCGCGTTCAAACAAACAAACAAACAAACAAACTCTTCAGCTTTATAATATTAGTATAGATAGACAACACCAAGAGTATGCCACGTTTCCTCGTCAAACCGTGACAGCTTGCGGTCGCTTACGTGTCCTCTACTCTGTTACTATCGTCGCATGCAGAATGCGGCAAAAGACTCAGTGTACCTAATTGCCGCTTTACGCTATAATAGACCTTTTAAATGAAAGAAAACACATTCAAATAACATGTTAACTAAAAATTAAAAAACCACCGACTATTTTTTTTAATTTAAATTTCTAGCACCAGGTCCTCGTCAATTAGAAACATGAAGAGAACTAGTCGAGACAAATCCAACGAGCCCAAACTCGATGGGTTTACTAAAAGGCAGTCCAGGGTTACGTCTCCTATCTTCGAGCTCTAACAGCAGACCAGCTCAGTGGTTCTAAAAGACATAAGTGTTTCAAATGTCAGATCCCACATATGCTTGCAAGTAAACTGAGCGTGTAACATTCCTATCACGCCTAACAAACGACCTTGAAGACCTGAACTGATTTCCACCAAACATAGCTAAAAACACTCTCGAACTTTCAAACAAAAAAACTGCATTAAAATCGGATTATCCCTTTGGGAGCTACGAGACAGACACATACACATTTAGTATGTGTGTACAGAGTGTGTGTGTAAATGTATGTAAGTCGTTTGTACAATAAAGAGTTACATACATTTACACACACACACGTCAAACTTATAACACCCCGTAGGTTTTGCATCGGGGGTTAATAAATGCCGCTTCCACAACACGATGAGTGTTCCAACCGCGCAATGAACAGAGAACTCCCTTCGCTAGCCGAGCCGTCGCGTGACATCGTGACTGACATTAACTATATCCGTGAATTGTTGTGTCATGTCAGCGCGTGCGACTGGAATATAAGTCATGCGATATTTCTTGGTGATGACGAAGCTGATAGTCATTACATTTTTGTTGAAGTGGGAATAATCTTACTTAGTTTCACCATCACCTTATCACGGTGTTTATTAACTTTGTTTCTATAGGTAATCACTTCACAGATTTGATCCAATTGCTGTGTAAGTCAGGTGACAATTAAGTATTCAGGTAACTAGCAGAATTTTGGTGTTCCAATCGGGTGTCTCCACAGGGGACAATTCTTCCACGGTAGGTTCGATTAATTAAGTAACAAATAAGTAGTACAGTGAAATACACCCAGCAAAATGATAATTGTAGTGCGGGAACAGTTTGATACAATGACCTTTACCGCCTCCCGAGTGGCCTGATCGTGTGACGAGATGCAACAGTCAATCAGTGCGACGCAAAGCGCGCTACGCAGACGCCACTATTGTGCGTTCTTAACCCCAGCGCAATTCGATCGACGCCGCGTTTTGAGCTTTAAGCTTATAAAACATACGAAAAAAGCCAAAAGGGCCGCACTCAGCATGAAGTTGCGGCGAGCCGCAACGCTGATTATCAGTGAGACCCCGGAAATCCCGGAATGAGTAAGGTAAAGTATGCTCTACGCTTCGACGCCCAATAGATGACAGTCACCTGTCACCTGTCTTACTATGACATACGGTTGCAAGTGCCAAGTATTGGGTCGGTGTTGAGCACAGGGACGTTTACCTTAGGTGTTCCGTGTGGTGAATTTGCGTTAAAATTGATAAAGCGAATTCTGCACACGAAACACCAACAAAAATAAATTAAAGCATGTTGTAAAAACAATGCTGTTTATTCAATGGGTAGATATAATATATCGTTTCGTGGGATAGGAACATTTACTGCTTAAGACCTACGTAATCGATATTTAAATAGTAATAATAGTGTAGGTGTACGTTTATTTTTTCAAAACAACCGGGTTTGATTCCCGAGTCAAATACAGGTCTTTTTTTAATGTATGAATGCAGTTTTACGTAATATTAAAATCGACGGCATGGTTCCTAAGAACAGATCTTCATATGTTTTATGGTTTTCCGACTTTTCTATACTGTCCGGGAAAACGGGATAAAGGGTTCACCATGTTTCCCAATCAATCGAAGGTACCTGATAAAATTACCCGAGCAGCTCTGGCTTTTTGGTAGTGTCGTCTAGTATCTCCGATAAAACTAGTGACAATAATAAGGGCACAAAACGTATCCGTTTACCGCTTTTTATCATCATGACATAACATGATCGGCATAATTAGGTACGATAAACAAGTCAACTATATAACAACACATCTGGTCCGATCAAAGCTATTCAGTGACAAATCGGGGGTTGGTCATTGTCTACCAACATCATGTTATCCATAGTACTGTATGGTGTGGCAGGGCTCCTAGCCGCGGTATACTACTATCTTTACCGCAAAACGCAATACTGGAAAGGAAGAGGCCTACCATATCCAAAAGCTTCACTGATCTTCGGGAATTATTGGAAGTTCATAACGGGAGAGCACAGTCTAGGCGATGCGTGTGAAAAGATCTGCCACGAGTATCCCAACGATCCTGTGATCGGAACCATCTACGGAACCGAGCCTGCCGTTATCGTCAAAGATCCTGAGTTAATCAAGACAGTGTTCACGAGAGATTTCTACTATTTTAATAGCAGAGAACTCGCCGCGCACACTCACAGGGAACTTTTGACCAGGAATGTATTCAGCGAGGCCGGTGACAAATGGAGAGTACTTCGACAGAACTTGACACCTCTGTTCTCGTCGTCTAAAATGAAGGCCATGTTCCATCTGATTGAGCTTAATACAAAGACGTACACTAAGCTGCTTGAAGAAGAAATGAAAACTTCACTCGTTCAAGACATCAAAGAGTTCAATTTAAGGTACACTATGGATTGCATCGGATCATGCATATTTGGCCTGGAGACGAATGTTCTGGGCGACAATTCTGATAAAAACCCCTTCAGAAGAATCGGCCAAAGGATATTTGACTTCAGTTTTGGTCGCAGAATACGATTTATAACTAGATCTATTTGGCCAAGCATTTACTTTGCATTTGGTTTTCAACGGCACCAGGCACCTACAGGCGCTTTCTTCGAAGGACTTCTTAATAGAGTATTCACTGGCCGTAACAACCAGCCTGGACCTAGAAATGATTTCATGGATTATCTGCTTACTTTTAAATCAAAAGAATATATCGAAGGAGATGCGATGATATCGATGAAAACAAAAGAACAGGGTGGCAAGAAGGTACAAATACAAGTTACCCATGAAATGTTAGCCGCGCAGTGCTTAGTATTCTTTGCGGCTGGTTTTGAAACTTCTTCGACCACAATGACGCTCTCGCTTTTTGAGCTGGCGAAGCATCAAGATGTGCAGCAGCGTGTGTACGAAGAATTGACTGAGTACTTGAAGAAGACGGAGGGGAAAGTGACTTATGATGTTACGAGTGACCTTCCTTACATGGAGGCTTGTGTGGACGAGACGCTTCGCTTGTACCCTGTCCTCGGCGCGTTGACTCGCGAGGTGGTGGAGGACTACACTCTTCCTAATGGTGTGAAGCTTGAGAAAGGCATGCGTGTCTTCATACCGTCGCATTACATGCAGAAGCACCCGGACTACTGGCCAGATCCGCTCACGTACAACCCAGAGCGGTTCTTTGGGGACAACAAGCACAAACACACGCCTTACACTTATTTCCCTTTCGGCGAAGGCATGAGGATTTGCTTAGGTGAGAATTTACAATATAATAATAACCTACCTGGTAGTGTCGGATGTATGTACAACCATATCTCTCCATTGTTTTCATGTCGTACGACTATAAAAAAGGTTAGGTCTACTTTACGCGACAGGCTAGTAACTTGTCATTAATGTACCTGTTATCTATAAGTTCTTTAACTTTAAATCTAAAATTGACTAATTTTTAACCAAAAAGTGGGTCCAAGATGTGAAATATTCTCGGTTTTTCTATTTTATGAGTTGTAACTGTTGCACTGGCTTTTATAAAATTGGTGATGGTATGGAAATAGTTTGAGTACCAATGAAGGACATAAATGTGCTTCATTTAGTCCTGATGAAGTTTTAACTACTCGTTGGTTAACGAAAAGTTAATTCGACTTAATCTGAGCCGCAGGCAGCTAGAAGTCGGTTAAGGAATTGAAATTCATGACATGACCCATCAATTACCATGGAACCTTTTCAAAGAAAACCTCATTGCAATTTTCCTTGTTTATTAATACGAAATTAACGAAATTACTAAAACGTTTAACATGAAATCGTTTCAGTGAATTAAAGAGATCTTTCATACATGCAATACAAACATGAAAAAAATTGCGAGTTGAAAAAAAACAAATTGAACATAATATTATTTTCTTGTTCCCAGGCAAACGCTTCGGTCGTATGCAGATCTACGCAGGTCTCGTCACAATCCTGAGGAAGTACCGGGTGGAACTGGCCCCGGGCATGTCTCGAGTCCTCGACATTGACCCAATGTCCGTCGTCATCGCTCCCAAGAACGCCGTGCTGCTCAAGTTCATCGAACGCAACTAAGTTACAATTATGTTGACCTACGATTTTATTAAACTGCGATTTTGTTAAGCTGCGACTTTGTTGATTTCGATGAGCTACGATTTTTTGAACTACGATTTTGTTAAGCTGTGATTTTGTCGAGTTACGATTTTGAGGGGCTACGATTTTGTTGAGCTGTTAATTTGATAAATTTCCATTTGTTAAACTGCAATTTTGTTGAGTTACGACTTCGATGAGTTACAATTTTGTTAAACTACGATTTATTAAACTACGATTTTGTTGAGTAACGATTTGAGGAGCTACAATTTCATGAAATGTCAATTTATAATTATAGCGAGCTACGGTTAAGCAACGTAGAGAAATATAAAAAAAAAAATTAATAGTTCTATACATCCACTGTCCCCATTTTAAACATTTAAATACTACGATAACGTTATAAAGTTAGCGTGTCCTCTGAAATCGTAATATCAAAATATTTGTATAGTTACTGACACACTCTTTTGAAATCGTTTCTCCTTTGTGTCTTAATGTTATTGATTATTTGAACATAATAAAATTGTATTATGACTATTTTGGATTCAAAAATGTAATAAAACTGTTTTTAATTGTGTCTGCGCCCCCCATGGCTACTTTGACTTTTTATTTAAAAGATTAGTTACTTCATGAAATTAAATTTAAAATCGCTTAGCCACAGCATTGGAGCAATACTAGCGCCAACTATCGTTCAATAGTAGAACTTCTTCTACAATCGTCATCAACTATAAACGTCTTTCTTCGCGCTAACGAAGTTTCGATGATCCCTTCCATACAACTTCCAATTTTCTCTCTGTGGACTTCTGTCCCCAGGGATAATATCTGCCTACAGAGATATCTCTCTATTAGAGTCTTTCCCATCAATTTATGAAAGTCGTACGTGTGGTTTTGGCCAACGAACTTAAAAGAAATCTTGCGAAATTCAGCAAATATCCCTATTTCGCGGGCGGTTGGCCTTCGTAGCTTCGCATTCATTGGTTCTAACCCATGGTCATAATGTTAAACCAGTCTTATTAACAAAATTGTTTTGAAATATTGTAAATTGACTCCATATAATGGGCCATTTAACCCCCTTTCAGCTTTACTCGTTTTTTTTGCACCACTATACAATTTTATTGTTGTTACGGGGTACTAATTTTGTAATACGTTGTAGAAATACATGAATATCACACCAGTGTCGTCGACAAACATTTTAACATCGTTGGATGCTGCTGATTGTAACTTTTTACAAGAAACGCATCATGACTGTTGGCAATGAAAGTAACGTCGATACTATCGATTACCCTTCTTAACGCCTGGCCGGTTATTTGGAGCAAATTTCACGAAGCGCTTGCGAATGAATCGCGGAGCGCAACAGTTTTCGGCCGTCTTGTGTTTAGGAGAGACTAATGAGCATCACTCAGCAAAACAGCGTAATTCTTACAGCTGTCAAATGCCTGTGCGAGGTTGGATGGAGGTCAGGAATTCTTTTATTCGGTTTAATTTTTTAGAATTCTCTATTTTTTTTCGCAAAACTTATATACTCGCAGGTAAAGATTGCCTTACTCTTGACTTAATTTTATCCCCATTTGGTTGAATTGTAGCTGAGGTAGAGACATAAAAAATTGGGATCGTTAAATGTAGTGGCTACGCGTGAGTGCTACGAGACTACGCGGCGGCAAAAGCGCTACGAAATAGCGTAGCATGTCACTACAGATAATATAAAAGAGGAAGCATACAATACAATATTATCACGCCTGTGTATTACTATACCTTAACTGTTTAGGTAGTTAAAACAATGTAAACAATCTTGACGTGTCTTTTTGTTGAAATACACAGTCTAAAAATGAAAATCGTTACACTAAACAATTCAATTATGAAAGTAAATGATTTTTTCATACCTAAATTGTAAAATGTAAAAGTTTATAAAGTGTACGTTTAAAAAAAAAGACACGTCAAGATTGTTTATATTGTTTTAACTACTTACCTAAACAAATAAGGTATAAATAAGGTAGGCAGAACACACAAAACGCTACATGGACCAAATTATTGCAGTGTCACCTTTCCTGGCCACCTCTGGCGTACTCGTATTTTTTGGTTTAAAATTAGCAGGTATCGTAGTGACAGATTGCTAGCCTGTCGCCCAAAGTATACTTAACTTTTTCCTTAGTTGCTACTTACGGTATCCTCGGTGGAAATGGAAAGGTGTTAAACCACACGGCATAACCGGAAACTAGAAAGCGGTGTCACCAAAATTTTAATTGGGACTAAGGCAGCTGATGATGCGCAACACCCTTATTAAGTTATTACATACATACAACGTACATACATATCGTCACGCCTGTATTCCCAAGAGGGGTAGACAGAGCACATGAATTCAAAAATTCAGTGCCACGTTTAGCGATTCCAGGGTAACCAGATGGTTAAACGTGATATTGCAGTGACAGGTTGCTAGCCCATCGCCCACAATACACTAATCCTTTCCCAGAGTCGACTCTTACGACACCCACGGGAAGAAAGGGGGAGGTGCCATTCTAACCTGGCACCACAGGGGTTACTACTTATTAAATTTTGTTGCCTAGTGCAATAGTGCGAAACTTTCGTTAAGCGTTGTGTTTGCGGAGCTCCGCAAGTCCGCATACTACGGAACATACAAAATTCGTCTCGTAACCTTCGTAGCACTTATCTTGGGAAACGAAAAGTGATATGAGCTTTAAGTAAGGCGCTTTGTAAAAAAATAACGCAGTCGCAGTGCCGCGAACGCATATATGTAATATGCGTTTAGTTGCATGTGAATCTTTGACAGCCGGACTGGGCGATAGTCACGAAAACGCATTACGTCGATGGCAGTGTATGAGTTAATGCAAAAAGGGGTCACATCGGAAAATAACCGGTAACTATTTCCTAATATAGTGATAGGCAATTATCACACTGCAACGCATCACGGACGCCCCGATGGTGACGGGTTAGAATAGCACCTCCCCCTTTCTTCCCGTGGGTGTCGTAAGAGTCGACTCTGGGAAAGGGTTAGTGTATAGTGGGCGATGGGCTAGCAATCTGTCACTGCAATATCACGTTTGACCATCTGGTTATGCTGAAATCGATAACGTGGCACTGGATTTTTGAATTTATGTGCTCTGCCTACCCTTGGGAATACAAGCGTGAGAATATGTATGTATGTATGTATGTATGTAACGCATTACGGAGCGTCTTGCGTGTCGCGCACCTACGCGCGAACGCACGTGTAGGCGTTTCCAGTGTGTTTTTTTTTCCACACCCCCCATGGGTTATCGCCGATAATTTTTTCAGCGTTTGTTTCTATATTTCTTTTTAACCCATGGCTTTTATCTTTTCTGTTCCAAGTTTACATTGGTTTTATACAATCATTCAATTTTAAATCAGAAAATAGTTACAGTTTATTAAACAAGTCAATTAAAATAAGTTAATCAGATGAATCAATCGAATAAATTAATTATTTTTTAATTACAAACAAGATAGCTTAAAATTAAACTTAATACTAATATACCTGGTGTCCAAGATAATAAAATTTATTAAAATAATAATATAAAATAAAACAAATACCAAGACATGTCAAAAGAACTAACCTAAGAAATGGGACAATAATAGTCAGATTTCCAGTGTGCTGGACTGTGCAGTGCAGGTTTTCTACATAAACAGAGATATTTAAAAACAACGTAAAAACACCCATTCCCACACTACGGCCCGTGAAGCGTTGCAGTGTGATACTCGCCTAAGTTAAATTTAGTCGATCAGTCGAATGCTTATTCGAGCCCAAGAGCGCCTAATCTATTTTATATCGAAGTAAATAATCGTTGCGTGTTTTTGCCTAACATCTACTTAAGTCAGTAGATATTATCTTTGAAGTAGTGTTCCGTGGCCTATGAGGCCTTTTAATGTCTTCAGTGCGATATTGCATTTGGGTCATTGTCATAACCCTAAAAAAACATGTCCATTTGTAATTATATAAGACATTTTTAATAATTGCATTCAATTTACATCATAACTATAAAGTACAGCAAACGTACTAGACTATACTATATCATATTTTCTATAAATGTAATTATTTGTTTTGTTTATTACCACAAATGTAACTGAAAGTCCACTTCGGTGGACTGTCCGGATTCCACCTGTTAATAGAATGTGGCTTTAAAAAAATACATCTCTTTTATTATTGTACAAAAATGCCATTTTTTCCTAATCAATGTATGATTTCCATTTAACATTATTAGGATTTAAAAAATTAGATGGAAATAAAACACATTTTTTGCATCATTGAATCTTGTCACAACATTTTTTGTCTTTTTGGTGGACATTACTTTAAATTCTAGAAAAATTAGGGAAAAGTCAAATGAATAGACCGGGACATATAATTTAACTCATTCACTATCGTACTATCCCTGTTAGCAGCCATTTTGCCGTGACTTGTGCGCAGCAGACGATATTGTTGTGTTAACAAGAATATTTGGTGGTGTCAATGTTGAATTGTCTTTCCGGTTACTGTTGTATTTTGTAAGTACATCGCTATAAATCCACCAAACGTTTTTAATAATTAGTTAAGCATTCAAACATTGTAAATATGCCTTGCCTCTTGAATAATCCTTTAAATGGCTGGTGTTGTGAATGATATTGCGGAGAAAGTCCATTCGGTGGACGTCTTTTTGGTGGACTTTTTGTAAACCCAAACGATAAATGATTGTATTTTGATTGATTTCTTGTAATTTGGTTTAATTTTTTATTATAACTTTAAAAACTAGCTTCTGATTCCTTTTTTGTTTTATCCGTAAATGACTAGTGACTGAATACATGTTTAAATGTAAATTCTGTAAAGGTAAAAAAAAACTGTAGAAGATTTAACAAAAACATACAAAATAAGCTTTGGAGGAAAAATGGAATGATGCACGACGATGCAGAAAAAAAAACAATATACAAAAAGAAACTTAAAAGTACATCGCACGCAAAATACTACCTTCGATTCTAGTTATTTTAGTACCATGAAATGGGTGAACGTATTGCAGTGAAAAACAGAAGAATGTTGAAAGCAAAGAAACTTACTTACTTAGAATGAAGTTGATGACTTCAGAATGCAGCAACCATTAAAAATTAGTGAGTGCAGTCTGTTTGTTGATTGAAAACAATGTTCATAAAAGTATACAATTTTTGGACGTATATTCTGAAAGTTTGGATACGTCAACGTTAAAACAAGGAAGAGCCACCAAACCCCCACTTTCATACATACTTCTTGAAGACTTGAAGGCTTCCTAGTCTTCGGAGGACGAAGGCATATTTGGTCCACCGAAAAGAATTGTCATTTCGGTAGACAGACACAAAACATTTTTTATATACTTTTTGAATGTATTTACGTGTCTGATTGTTCATGATTATGAGAATATATCATGAACGTTATTTTTGTTTAACATGTTTACAGTTTTTGATTTGTTTATTTATTATTAATTAACATAATTAGTCCACTTGGTGGACATATTAGTCTTTTTGGTGGAACCAAAATATCGTTATTTCGTTTTAAATCGTTTTTTTCGAATAATTGATCTCTGAATGATACTCAGTTCTGTTGCAAGTTAGAGTAAGAGTCGTAATATACCTTTGATTTTTATAAATCACGTGTTTCATTTTTTAGCGAAAAAAATTGCCAGGCTTGACAATGACCCATTTCAGACACCCAGGTTGTAGGTAAAAGAGAAGCAAATAAAAACATACAGCAGAAGAAAGAAAAACCATACCTACTACTTAATTACTTCGGACCTAACCTTACAATTACGATATAGACACAGATAAGTTGTTGTATGTAAAATGATTTCTAAGTGCTCTGCTTGTCCCTTTTGGAAACACAGACGTGATGTTTGTGTCCATATGTCTGTTTAAAACTTAATAAAGCAGAGTTAGGCTCAATTCACACCAGAAGAGCAGCGCAGCGCGGCGTAGCGGAGCGCAGTTTCAGTGTCATGAGAATTTCAACTTTATTTTCATTACAATAAGACTTATAATAGCATGAGAAACTCTAACGATGCGCGCGGATGCCCGCGGATCCGCGGGAATTCCAGCGCATTCCATAAACAAAGCCGTGTGACTGCGCGAGCTGTCGCGGGAATGCCCGAGGATGCTCGAGTAGTCGCGACGGCCGCTGTCAATACATATGTCAATATGTCAATAATTATGTAAATTCCAGCGACTTCCTACGCATTCCAGCGGCTTCTCGAGCAGTCGCAGGAATCCTCGCGCATTCTCCACGGAGCGGGTCGCTGCGCTACGCCGCGCTGCGTTGCTCTTCTGGTGTGAATTGAGCCTTAGTGCCACTGCGGACTCTTAAAATTGTACCTCAACGGAAACGTCTTTGTATATTAATTCTATAGATGCAACTAGTGTTGTAAAAGATTCAAGTTCCAGTGTCTTTAATTTTGTAGACTCATCCCGGTGCACCAGATGAGTTCGAATGTGAGTTAGGAGACTCGATTTCCTCTAGGGTCTTTTTAAAAGTCACGTCTATGTGGGGTCGGTATAAAATAACACTTCTCCATTTCTTCTGTGGATGCCGTAAGAGGCGACTAAAATAAGTTTAGGTAGCTAGGAACCTGTCACCATTTTACTACCTCTTCTATTTTCAACCCTAAAATTATGCTAGAAGTGGCATAGTTTTGTCTATGCCACGTTTCGTGAGCTCAGCCTAACATAGGCGTGATTGTATGTGTCTATATGTTCAGAGTTGTAATAAAAAGGATCGCAGAACTCGAGTCCTTCACAACACTAGTCGTGACGCAAGTCAAGCCAGTCGCAGCGGGACCCGTCGGGATGTATCCGCCCCGGTCCGGAGACACAGTTTCTTGTCACTAACCGATTCCAGGGCAAGAGGTTTATGAATGAGTTGAGAGTGTTTTTCAGTTTTTTAGGGTCACTAGAGCTAATATATAGCTAACATACATACATTCATACATAACGTCACGCCTCTTTCCCACAGGGGTAGGCAGATACTACTTTTTTCCACTCGCTACGATCCTGACATACCTCTTTTGCTTCATCTAAATTCATTAAACTCCTAATACATGCTCGTCGGTTTCGGGTACTCTTGACCTGACCTGTTTCTAAAACGTCCGCGATTTGGTCACGGAATGTCCGTCTAGCTAGACGACCTAGGTCTTCCCCTCCCACTGCACCCATCCATATATAGCTAACAGGTTTTGAAAATTCAGTTCAATCAAGGTTACACTATTTAGGCTGGTTATGGTGTTTATGTGTTATTATATTAACCTCAAAGGAATGTAAAAAAATACAATTTAAAGAAATATAAAACTTTATTACAAAATTAAAGCTACTTCTTAAAATTAGTCCAGTCTTTAGATTCAGTTAGGCGGCTATTACTCTCCGAGGGGAGAACTTGAGGTTCAGCTGTTCCTTGGTCTGCGTGGTGAAGGCGTACGGAGTGAAGGTGACTGTTCTCGGAGTCGTGGCTGGCAGGTCCACGGTGTAGTCCTTCAGGAGAGTCACCAGTCCAGCCATCATCTGCATCCTTGCGAAACGCATGCCTGAAGACAAAAGAACCACAATTTAAAACACTATTGTTAAGTCTTATTTAGTAGGTACTAGGTGTCTGAAAGCGATGGGAAGCGCGAATGTATTGAGGTCTGATAGAGATGCAAAAATGCCAAACCAGAGCTAGAAGGAAAGGCGAATAGGAGTAGCGTAGTGTATAAGAAAGGGAAGTAAGATGTTTTTGAGTAATAAGAAAGTAATGGCGGATTTTTACCCTATTGATAATTTATTTATTTTTAACCATGAAATGCTTTCACCTTGTTACGGGAAACTGCTTGGCAACAAACGCCCTAAGACGATAACCAGGAAAATAATATTCTCCGGGTAATCTCTATGAAAATTTCCCCATAGAGATAAAAATCAATTTCACCGACTTGTAACTTTTCTTGAAAAGTACCTAATGAAACCTTTTACTGACCATTGTTCTTCTACTGTTTTTAATCCAACAACACGAGTACATTAATGTTTGATCAATTTCACAACTGGAACTTGATATCACGCGCGTTCATTATCATTTTCCAAATTTATATCTTACATTAGGCACTTGCCAAAGATATAAATTTGGAAGATGATAATGGATGTCGAAAACAAGTACATCAAGTGCAAGAACTATCCTAAATAATCTATACAATTAATGATAAAGTAGGATAATACTGACTAAGAATAGATAGGTACCAAAATATCTGATAGCTATGGCCAATCAGGCAAACCTGTTTTTGCTAGACATGATTTTAAGCGGATGTCTAAAAAAACACGTGTAAAAGATTAACATTTTTTACCATAAAACTTACCTATACAAATCCTAGGTCCCTCCCCGAACGGATAGTACGTGAACGGTTTGATGTCTTGTTTGTTGTCGCCCAGGAACCGCTCCGGCCGATACTCCTCTGGCTCCGGGAAGTAGTCGGGATGCATCTGCAGGTAGTACACCGGGATGTGCACGCGGACACCCTTCTTCAGCACGACACCAGAGGGCAGAGTGTAGTCCTCAATCACCTCCCGAGTCAAACCACCCAAGACCGGGTACAGACGCAAAGTTTCGTCTATACAAGCCTCAAGGAATGGCAGCTCGGTAACACAATCGTAGGTGATTTTCCCATCGTACTTCTTCATGTGTCCATCGACTTCTTCCAATACTCTCTTTAGGATCTCTGGTTTCTTGGCCAATTCGTATAGAGTAAAACTCATAGTCGCAGCAGAGGTTTCGAAGCCAGCAGCGAAAAACACAAGGCATTGCGCAACCAGCATCTCATCGTCAACTGGCAATTTAATCTTCCCTGTGCTCCCGTCCTTAATTTTCATAGATTTCATCTCATCGCCTTCCAAATAGTCATTCTGCTTGAATGACAACATGAAGTCAACAAAGTCGTTCCTCAAACCGGGTTTATTGTTACGGTCTTTGAAAACGTTTTTAACGAGGGTCTCGAAGAAATTGTTCGCTTCTTTGGGGAAAGCTTGCAGCTTCAATCCGTAAAACAGGGACGGCCAAATGCTGCGGAAGATTAGTTTAACCAACTTATGAGGTCTAAAGTCTAGTATTTTGTCGCTTATGATACGGAAAGGGTTTTCGTTAGCTGCGGAGTTCATGGCGTTGGTGTCGACCCCAAAAATACATGATCCGATACAGTCCATCGTGAACCGTGTGTTGAAGCTTCGAGCGTCATGGATTTGTTCCTCTTCAATTTCCTTCGCCAGTACTTTCTCATACTCTGCAGTTCGTTTCTGAATGAGATGGAACATTTTCTTCATCTTAGCCGATGAGAACACCGGAGTCAGGTTCTGTCTGATGACGCGCCAGTAGTCACCTTCAGCGCTGAACACATTCTTTACAGCCGGTTCTCTAAAGGCGTGCTCTCTTAGCTCTCGGCTGCTAAAATAGTAAAAGTCCTTGGTGATCATGAGCTTCAATAGTTCAGGGTCTTTCACGACAACCGCCGGCTCGGTGCCGTAGTATGTCCCTATGATAGGTTCATCTGGCATCTGTTTACAGATTTCAGAGAAGGTGTCTCCAAGATTTTTTCGCATAAGGATAAAGTCAGCATAGTTACCGAGTAAAGGTATGAACTTCGGCGTGGGCAGGCCGTATTTCTTCCAGAAGCTGTACTTCCGAGAGAGGATGAAGTAGCCCGCCGCCACGGCGACTGAAGTAAGTGTTAGCAGTAGCAACAGCATGGTGCTAGGATGAAGTGTAAACTGACTTGGTCAAACAAATGCCAGCTTTTATAACGTAGTTAGCGCGATGACTGGCTTTTTGCGTTGTTTTGATAACTGTAATCTCGCAGACGCTGCCGTCGTTACGTGTTTTTGGGCGACAACAAATCTATTATTATCTTTTAAATTTGATAACATTAGTGCTGTAATCAAACGACAAACAAAATAAAATACAATAAGATAAGGTTCTTTGTCACAATTGGCCAAAAAAAAATCGTTTTTGGTAGCGTTAGTCTGTTTTTATGAAAGTTATTAGGTGAGAAGCAAATAATTGTGTTTTTAAATTCTATTTTAATTCTCCCTATCAAAGATCTGCGCTCTGGAAGGGGAAAAGGAACCCTTATCGGAATTTGCTGTCCGTCCGACCGTCTGTCTTACGGAACTCTTTTTTTTTATTACCATCAATGATACCTGATACATACATACATACATAACGTCACGCCTCTTTCCCACAGGGGTAGGCAGAGACTACTTTGTTCCACTCGCTACGATCCTAACATATGTATGAGGATACATGCTCGTCGGTTTCGGTTACTCTTGACCTGACCGTTTCTAAAACGTCCGCGATTTGGTCACCGAACGTCCGTCTAGGTCTTCCCGTCCCACTGCACCCATCCACATTCCCCGTATAAATTTGTTTAGTCAATCTTCTTTCATCCATCCTCTCTATGTGACCAAACCAACTAAGCCCTGATACCTATGCTGTAAATACTTTAACTTCTATATCAACGCCATCGAACAAGAATACAGCTGTTTATGTTGTAGCTTTTGCAGAAGCAAGATAATAAAAGTCTGTCTTGTGTAGCTAGCTACTACAAGTGTATTTTTAAGGTTTTTTCCTTTGCATATATAATTGTTCATTTTTACAAATTACACCAATTGCTTTGGCCTGTTTTTTCTTCATTCTTTTCAAATGGTTGCCTTTTAGATTGCTTCACAATTAGGAAAATCGCTTTCAGGCCTTTTCGTGTAGCAATTGCCATGAGATACTAAAGGAGCAACCGCTAAAGTGTAAACATAGAGGACAGACCCCGTAGAGTACTAATGTGAATGTAATCTTGGTTGTTCGGAGAAGATTCCGCCAAACAATGGAAGCGATCGCTATGCTCTTATTGGCCGGCCCAAGATCGCGCGTAACGCTAGTGCCTTTTTCTCTACGGTTATTGGCTCTGTACAGTTTCTGTGACAGTGACTTACTTACGTCTACCACGTTAGTAAGTTGAAATCAACTAACCTTTTGCGGGCCTGGGTGGCCAACATTGTTTCTCTATTGGTCCTGTCCTCTATGAGTGTAAAGAAATCGGAACATTCTGTGAGTGACAGCTGTTAGGCTAAGCGCGCACTACGACTTTTTGTCGTGCGACACGATTTTAAAATAGCGCTGTCCATACTGATTTTTTCATCATAGTGCACGCGATGACATAATATATAAACCCTTACGTTGCGTTTCTGCGACAAAATTGTCGCGCGACAAAAAGTCGTAGTGCGCGCTTAGCCTTACAGCTTAAATAGAGGTGACGGCGGTCGGTTGACACTCTAGCAGACAACGTTCCTTGACCGTTGTAGTTTGGAACAAGTGCGGAGAACGTATTAGGTGAACGACGTAAGGTAAAAGTACCAATGCTCGACGCCTCAACGCCCAGTAGATGGCACCCGTCTGTCACCTGTCGTACTATGACATAAGGTTGCAAGTGCCAAATATTGGGTCAGTGTCAAGCACAGGGAATTTTACCTTAGTTTTATGTCGCATAATCAGTAAACCAGTTAACAATTTTTAATAATTCCATGTAAGTGACCTTTGTCGTGTAGGTGTTTTTTTTGTCTGTTATTCATTTTTTTAGCGAGTGTTGTTGATAAACACGTAAAATTGTCTGGTTGAGCATGACACGTAAGTTACATACTCGTATGTGTGTGTACGTGTACATAAAGTGTTAATGTTAAACATTTAAATAATCAGGTCGTCACAGTAACACGTTCTATTCACACACAAACAAGGTTCGTTCGATTCATGCTGACGAATGCTTTTAACCTGATAGCCTGGGAAAGTATAGTCAGCTTGTATTAAAATATATTTTCAAAAAATGATGTTATGAGTTATGATCCTGGAAATGCCTGGAAATACCTAAGTTTAGAAAATACAAACGATATTCACTTAAACTTAATCACTCGTTCAACTCTGTAAAGATATTTTGTGCTGGTAACTAACTGTGCAAGATTCGGAGATCTTAATGTTCCCAATTTAATGAAGACGTTTATTTCGAATTATTAAACCGTATGATTAAATTATCAAAGCTTTACAAAAATAAAAATTGAACTTACAAAAACATGACTGATTAAAATTAATAAATAAAAGAACGAAAAAAGAGAGGTAAAAAGAAAAGGCACAGAAAGACATCATTCGTGTTTAACTACAAACTTGAATATTTCCCACCGGATTAGCAAATTGAAGTGGCAATGGGCAGGCCACATTGCACGAAGAGCAGATGGCCTATGGGGGTTGAAAAGTGCTTGAGTGGAGACCACTGACCAGTAAGCGCAGCGTAGGACGTCCACCTACAAGATGGACAGACGACTTGATAAAGGTCGCCGGAAAACGCTGGACGCAGGTGGCTTCCAACAGGTACTTATGGAAGTCTAAAGGGGAGACCCATGTTCAGCAGTGGACGTCTTATGACTGAAATTATAATGATGATGATTCACAAGTAATAAAAAATTAAATCTACTCTTACCATACCTACTGAACATTTATAATCGAAAACCCCCTCGAGTTGTTCCCGGTGCAAAGGTAATCACATTGTAAGCGTTACGTTGGATAGCGATTGAACGTTGGACTCACCAACGTCAGTACGTCTAGTGTGTTTATTTCGATGGTGCAGTCGTTAACGAATTCGTTAGCGAGTTATCGCAAAATTGTATGGAAAGCGAGACAGCGCCGCCAGCGGAACGTTTGCACAACTGCCACGGTCGACAAGTCTCCATACATTTCGCGACAACTCGCAAATGAATTTGTTAACGACTGCAGTTGACTGCACCATCGAAATGAACACACTAGACGTACTGATCCTCTTTTCATTACTCTACGTCTCACTTCTCTGGTGAAGTTACATTGACATTTATTGCTAGAAGTGGTTACATAACGCAGAATAGTTGTTTTGCCAATGTAATATTTCGGTGCGCGTTTTCTACCCAATTTGGGAATACAGGCGTCATGTTTCTTGAAATTTTGTTTGTTTTATGTGTTTGTTACAAATGTTAGGTAAATTAATTAATTATCAATTCACGATTTCACGATGACTTGTATTTCTTAATATTAACGCGTAGAATGGTTCTTTGTCATAAAAATGTCTAGTCACTGTAATAAGTATTTATGTGTTGTGATCCGGATTTTGATAAAATTTTCCTCATTAATTTTATCTAGTTTACAACAGTTAAATACCAAAAACACAATAAAATAGGTTTTTATTTGATTATGTGGTATTAAGTTTATGGAATGTTTATCACCTTATATCCTCTACGACTGATCATACATATTATCAAATTATAGTGAGCTGCAGAAAATATAAGTTAGCAATTTTAGTAAACATACTTTAGTCATTATTTCTGAGTGCTAAACATCACGCCGTATTCTTACGTGGTCGACAGAGACAATAGACTGCCACTCGCTTCTATTATGACTTCATCTACAGCCCTTTAGCTTCATCTACTTCTCTCACTTCATCTACAGCCCTTTAGTTTCATCTACTTCTCTCACTTCATTTACAGCAAAAGGGCTCAGCGTTTTTGGGTAGGTACCTACTTCAGACTTTGCGTTTTAATTCAGTTCTCAATTTTTTATTTAAAAACAAAGCACACGCGAATTTAAATGAAAAGTGAGTGTAGCCATGGATGCGCTACACTCACCATGGCGAGTCGGTATGGGATGGTACAGGCCAAGGTAGGGTGTTATCAGCCCAATCGATTGATCGTCGATCGACGGCACCGATCGACGCTGATCGATTAACACCAGCTATATTCTAATCTATCATCGATCGGTGCCATGGATCAACGATCGATCTGGTAGAAACTGTCGATCGACATCGATTATTCCATTCTACCATCGATCAATGCTGTCAATCTACGATCGATCGATTGTCCTGGTAACACCTTTAAAAGTACCTCTACCCACTTCCCTTCAAGAGATCAGAGTCGCAACACTTAACATTTATCAATAACACAATATCACCATGTTTTTATTATTGTAATGGGATAAGTAACATAAAACAAGAACATGAATTATTTTCATTACTTGGACAAACAACATTAATGCGGTAGTATCATGACATAGCATTATTAGCAGGAACGCAAGTCATTGTGATCATGTTATTTATTAAAATTTTCCATTATTACATTTATTTTACTTATTGCGCATTTATGTAAGCTGGCAGATGGCGCTGTCCGATCCGGTGGTCAAAAGATCTTTGACGAAAATGGTGTGGACACTCGAATCTTCTAACCAAAAAGTTAATGACACTATCGAGCCATCTAACTGAAAGGTTTAGGACACTATTGAACCATCTAAAACGTTCAGCTCAGTGTTCAGAACCAGAACACAAGCGAACTAACCAAAAGGTTTAGGACACTATTGAACCATCTAAAACGTTCAGTTCAGAGTTCAGAA
>BHDV01018355.1:0-22083 GCA_005406045.1 Adoxophyes honmai
GTACAGACTTTCGACCCTCTCTTGCTTTATTATATGTATAGATGTGATCCGAGTGACGACTACAAACTCAGTGCTTATAAATTGACGTAGCCGTTATTATTAAATCATTAGAGGCTTATTTTAACAGACATGAACCCCGCAGGCGCGAGAATTCGGTGACATTGAATAATTACCTGCAGCCAGATAACGTTTGTCATTGAAGCGACGTTGAAACTCGTCGGCTTGTTTTTATATGAATTAGAAAAATCAATAGACAATAGGCGAGAATAATGTGACGGAATATGTATACTTAGTATGCATACCTACCTACTATATGTATAAGTTTATTTTTTACTTAAGACCGAGAATTGCAAGATTTCGCCTGCCTTTTTTACAAGTACCTACACACTAATAAGCGTGACTTACCTAATAAAACCCTAACTAAACCTACATTTTTTCAAAAAAAAATTACTTACGCAGCATTAAAGAAGCTAGATGAAAAATATCTTAATTAAAAGTTTTTTATCACTAGTTTTAACATTTAAAAGTAGGTATATTTAACATTTCACAGTAGTTTTTTTAACATTTAAAATTAACCATTTACCTAGGGCACAATGCCGTGATTTGTGATATTTATACAAGTAATTGACACAAAATAGCGTAATGCTTGTTAAGGACACGGACTGCATGTTACCAGTAGCCCTGACTGTTCGTGACCTAATATTAAACCCTATAAGTACAAATAGGTAATCATATTTATACCCACACCCAAGTGTTCATTTGTAATGCCCATTAATCATTAATTTGTCAATTACGACGGTAATACTACTAATACGTACTACTTTTTATGGAGTTGACAGAATTAAGTACTAAGTTTTCATCGAAGTCGAAAAAAAAACTTTTCGTAAGTTTTCTTGTTTCCTTAGTAGTGAATATACTTAGTTACTTAATATAGTAAATATACTTAGCGCTTGATCACGATCATGGACGTGCCAGTCGAATTTCGGTTGTTGTATACACGGTGGCCGGGTATCGACTTAAATATTTTTACCATGGTCGGGTTTAAGCGCAATTAAGCCTCTGTAAAATATTTCCTGAAAACTTTCATTATTGACCACGTGTGAGACAAATGCTTCGTCGCTTTTCAGGTCGATGCGTCCTGTGCCTACTTTATACGGCTCTGCAAGTCCCGTTCTAGGCGGCGCGCACCTGGACCCGCGATTGTGTATCAGAATTGTCGACCAGGATCGACGTTGCGATAATAGGCCGTTGACTAAGAGTACAAAAACCTGGGCAATATTGTCTAATTTGTATTTTTTTACATGAAAATTTCAGGAAAAAAAACTTCACAGAGGTTTTTAGACGTGTATAACCACTGGTTAAAATATTTACGGATCATTTCTGACCACCCTGTATAAATACATACATACATACACGCCTGTTTTCCTCAAATGAGCTAGAGAAGGGAGAGTTCTCGAAACGTTCGTTTTCGTAGCCTAGTTATTAGTTTTAAATTAGATAAAAGAGGTATCAGTGACAAAGGAGCCTGTCGCCTAAGATGTACCTTGTTCTATTTTCCTTTATCGCTTCTTACGACATCCACAAAAGAAATGGAGTGGTGGCCTAAAAGTAAGGGACGTTAAGTTTTAAGAGTCTTCTATGAAAATGCGTCCTCTACTGTTAGCAGGGCAGTAGGTACTGTGGTGGCATGGTTCTCAAAAATCAGTCTCCAGCTAGAGTAACAGGAGTATAGCTAGAATTTATATTTTAAATAGGTTTGTGAGAGCGATATTTTAAGTCGCTTCTAACTCACCCCGCACACGACGAAGACGAGCACGAAGCCGAGGAAGAACTCGATGCCAAAGCCTTGGAGGGGGGTGACGTCGGTGCCGAGCGAGGTGACGCCGAGCTTGCCGGCGGCGCGGTCCGGCGTGAGCGCCTTGAGGAGCCCCGAGCCGGCCGCGGCGCCCGCGCACTGCGCGATCACGTACAGCACCGCGCGCGCCGGCTTCACGCGACCCGCGGCCGCCAGCCCCGCCGTCACCGCGGGGTTCACGTGCCCGCCGGACACGTGGCCTATCGCCTGCGACACAGTCATGTAGTTGCAGAAATAATTTTAAACAAAAAAAAACCGACTTCAAATTAGCTTTATCCTGAAAGGAAACTTCTGTTTATGTACGTATTTACTAAAGGTCAAGTAGGTATACGTATACGTAGCTCTCAGCAGATTCAAGGCTTTAGGAGGAATAGCTCTATCTGATTTAGAACCCTCTAAACTGTTAAGTAAACCCCACGATGAACGAGCATTAGCAGAAATGCAACGCTTGAGAAGCAGCAGGCCTGGCTAATTACTGAAACTATAATTTTCAGTCTGCAGGTGCATTCAGTATCGAAAAAATTATCCTTTAACTCCTAAAAATTAAGGAGTTGACCTTTCATCATCAGCTCAATCATATTTTTTTACAGCCAAGCGTAAATACTGGTGTAGTTTTGAAAAATGTACTAAAAACATTACCTGTGCCTATAAAATTTGAGGGTTGCCCTCGATTTCCCTCATATTCAATCATCAGGTCAAGATATGCTGACAATCGGACTACCTGGAAACTATACCCTTTCAGACAAAAAAAGAATTTTCCAAATCGGTCCAGGTGTCTTCGAGTAATCAGCGAATACACATAAAAATACTCTCCATTTCTTCTGTGGATGTCGCAAGAGGCGACTAAGGACATAGGTTAAATTAAATTTTAGGCGACAGGCTATGAGGCTAGCAACCCGTCACTATTATACCTGCTAACTCAAAACCTACAAAAAATGTGCTAGAAGTGGCCACGAAGCGTGACATAGACATGGTTTTGTCTATGTAGCGTTTCGTGTGCTCTGCCTACCCCATTTAAGTATACAGGCGTGGCTGTATGTAGGTATGTAAGTATGTACAAATGTAAGTTCGGACTAAAATTCTCGAATGCCCATACATTTTTTTTTTATTTTAAGGATAATTCAAAAACTACTAGTTAGATTTTGATGAAATTAAAATGGGACCAATGGGAAGCCATTTGCTATCGAACACAAAAAGAACCATCGAAATCGGTCCACCCGTTTAGAAGTTCTGAGGTAACATACATAAAAAAAAATAAAAAAAAAAAAAATACAGCCGAATTGAATACCTCCTTTTTTGAAGTCGGTTAAAAAGTAACAAGTATTACCGCTTTATCTCATATACCCTTACGACTAGACTATTAGACCCTTTTCGGACTTTGTAAACCTAAGGCAGCGAGCTTTATAAATACTTGATACTGCCTTGGCAAGTTTATACTTGGCCTGAACCTTTTTCATTTTTTTTAATGAAACCTAACTTGGTCGCAGTGTCAGAATAAATAGCTGTAGCTATCTAATATGTATAAGTTACTGAAGTAATAAATTTTTCGAACCACATTAGTAACTTTAAAACCAGTTAATTCGTGGTGCAGTTCCGATACCTACATTATTTAGTACTATGGACATGCATTAAGCATAACCAAACGTTTACAATAGAGGATTTGTTAGTAAATCTTTAACAAATATAGCCTCACTTGGTGTCTTGTACAAAGATTTACTCAGTTGCGCAGAAAACCTAGTCACGCTAACGTTTAGAGAGTAAAGCCAAACCAATATTTTGTGAGATTTTTTCATGAGCCGTTGTTTTCCAAATCAATTGAACAACCCTAGAAAAGTTCGCATCTCGAACGTGAATGGTCTGGCTTTACCTAAATACTCCTATTGTGTTACACCAAAACACTACGAGTAGGTATCTCTATCAGTTGCTTTTGGATCTTTGTCATTATTTTCCCATTAACAAATATCGCATGTCAGCCGTTTGGTTCCGCATTTATACGAGTTATAAAGTTAATTAACATGTGTGTTTACACTAAATTAAACAGGTGTTATCTCAAATTAAAGAATTTCATAATAATGTCTTTCTTCACTTGGAACTTGAGACTTTTTTTACTTGGAATTTATTAATTGGTCTCATGCGTCACGATTTAAATATTGCAGGATACATTATGGTTAGTCAGCATCACAGGCGGGGATTTACAACTTTTACTTTTTTAATGGGCACTAGGTATTTCCCAAAATCAAGTCGGTGAAGTTTGACCGTGTAAGTCGAATTTTGCTAATGGTTTCTCGATAAATTTTAGAATTTTAGATGGATTTTTTTTGGTGTCATTTCAACATCAGGGTTTTCCTTATACGTAATTATCTGCCACAAACTTACCTCATGAAAAGATATACTACAAAGTAAGATAAATTTTACGACTCTGCCCGGTGACCATGAGCGAACAGCATGACAATCGCACAGCCGTGAGCGTTACAGTCAGCCATCAATTTTGGTTCTCGCGAAACGATGACAATGTTAAATATGAATAAATGATTAAACAAGCAACGTACGGAAACGATGGCGAAGACAGAGAGTCCGAAGGCGAGGGCAATGAGCACGATGTCAGGCGCAGCACTCGATTGCGCGATGTTCACGCAAGCGCCGCACCCGAAAAGATTCAGGAGAAGATTTCCTAAACAAATAAAGACACGTAGTTAGTTTAGAGAGTAAGTTAGTCTAGTAGAGCAGCCTTGGGAGGCTCTACATTGTGCGTGTAAATAAAAGTATACATTGTTACACAATGTTTATTTGTTACGTCGATACTGTCTACAATGTTCAGAATCTATAAAATATGTACTGTTGAGCACAGATTAGGTAGTAGTACTACGTACAGAAAGTTCACTCCCGAAGGTTTAGGCGTAACATTCTTGCTCTTTCTTTCTTTTCACCTTTACCTGCTTGCCGTAGACCTACCGCGAGGTCTCACCGACGGCGGAGCGCAGGTGCCTAGCTGCGGAGTGGGCCTCCCCTGGCATGAGTGACCGTGTCGTGTCGTATTTAGAATAACACCTCTCCATTTCTTCCATGGATATCATAAGGGGCGACTTCAGTATGTTTTAGGTGACGGGCTAGCAACCTTTCACTATTACACATATTTACCTCTTTCAGCAATGTTTCAAAATGAGATAGTCATGATTTTACTATGTAAAGTTTTATATGCTCTGTCTATCCCATTTGGGAGCGCATTAAGTTAAATTAAACAGAGATTAGGGAATTAGGTACCAACCGATAAACTCAGCAAGTAAGGCTCTGCTGATGCTCGCGGCGCCGCCCGCCAGCTCGTCCAAGCCGAGTTTCGTTCCCAACTCACCCATGACTGCTTATTCTGTAAAAAAGTTAATTGATATTAGCTTTAGGGTTCCGTAAAGTCCCCGGCATCTGACGTGGTAAGATTTTAAGTAGTGTGGGTAAGTTCGCCCGTCGCCTTTCCATGGAAAAAGCGATGCGTGAACTTAGGTAGGTACCTCCTTCTTAAAATCCTGCCAATTTAGTTTCCGGGCACTGTAAGCGTCCCAGTGTTCGACGCTTTACTATTATATACGTCTCCACACATTGACCTTATTAAGATTAAATAAATTACTTGGATTAATTAGGTACCTCATTTTTGCGATCGCAAATACCTGTGTAGCTGTGATATTTAACATTCTAATAAGAAAAAAATGTTGCTAGCCAAATCACCTGACATATAGGTATAAAGTGTAAGTACCCAAGCAATCGGATTGACTAACATTAATACTAATGAAATGGCTAACAAATTAACAAATTTCCGTTAGACGACTTTAAGGGTTTTATTTTGAAAAATACCTCCAAAGGCTTTGCGCAGACGTAATAAACAAACATAATATTCCGACGCAAATGAGATATTTTCTGTTAAGGTGTCGAGCATCCTACGTGACGTTTACTCAATCAGTACCTAAACGAAAAAAAGAAACCCTTAGCGAAATCATTCTGTTCTGAGCTGTCTGTCGATACCCTTTTTCTTAGGAACGCGTGGAGACATAACATTGAAATTGATACTAAACGCTACGGTCTGCGGTTCCTTTTTTAAGTCTACGCAATCAAAAACAAATGGTCGTTTATGTCGCATTTCCTATGGGATGTATGTACCTACACATTTGCAAAAGGACGTAAATCCAATATGGTTTATATATAGGTACTTCCCGTCCCGATGATCTACAGTCATGAATCTTGGCACGAAACAATGTCGTCGTGCGAAAAACGGTATGTGATTTCGAATATAAACTGATTTCTGGAGTTGGTGCAGCTGATGTATTAGGATAACCACGGGGACAACGGCAAAGTCAAGCTTGTCTCTCAATTTGTCATCCATATTTACATCAATATTTTTATAGTACAAGTAGGTATAGTACAAGTATGTTTTTGCTTTACAAGGACTAATATTGATAATGGTACGGAAGCCTTTGTGCGCGAGTCCGACTCGCACTTCACCGGTTTATTTAATTGCACTCAATGTTGTCTTACACCGAAAAGGCTTTATAAGAGCATACGCCTATTTATCTCTAATAATAGTTGAACGCATAGTTGATTCAGGGGTTCACGCACTCTTCACGCTTGCAGGAAATGCGTTAATTGTTACGATCGTGTGTATAGATAAGTTGGAATCTCAACGCCCCTTTATTACCCTACGGGCTTGCGACATAGTCCGCTAGTTTACTAAATCAGATAAAATTCGTTTGTTCCGACGATATAACCATTATCCAGTGAATACGTCGGCGGCAACCGTTATGTGGTTAACAAAGAGCGTCGGTGACTCGGCGATAATTCACCCGTCAAGTGTAATGAGAGCCTAATAGACGAATTGGTATGTGTGGTCGGAGCCGGACGTGAATTATTCTAATTAGTGCATTTCACGGTCCGAATGGCGCGTCTCGCCCGGCGCCGGCGGGCTGTTGCCTGCCCACGGGAAATTTGGAAAATTTACTTCCGTTAAAATTTCTATGGGCTGTGTTCACCAATTCCGCAATTAATTATCGGCTCCATGTAGCTGCCTCTTCCGGTAGGTAATTATACAAGGATCTACAAGCAAGGTACCTATATGTAAATGAAACCAATTTTCACGGTTACGAAATCGTGCTGGAAAACCGATTCTTCTGCTGTACTCATCCATTACCTTCTGGTCCTTAAATGTATGTGGTTAGCCCTGGCCGCGGCCCTAGGTCGTGCCATAAATGTTGACAACACATTGTAGATAAAGCTAATACCCAGCAAGCACCACAAACCATATACGAACCTAATATGCATGATAATTTTGTATTGCCCGCAGCGTCTCTTGTATGTAGTCACCAGCCTTCAGCGGCGATGCAGAAAAGTTACGTACTTATGGGTACCAATCGGCGTGCCTAACTGCCTACCTTATCCTATCAGTGGCAGTGTTTGCTCTTGACTTAAATATACTTATACAGCGTGGAGGCGCCAACATGTTATGAAAACATTGATAAACGAATGCTACCCAGTGTCCTTTAACTTTTATTTAGCATTTACGGTTTTTCAAAAAGAAACTTTAACTATCGGATCACATTATTGATGCAGTTGAGTACAGGTAAACTAAATTAAAAGTCGTTTTAACAATTGATAATAATAATAACATACGGTAACGTTGGACGTGACGTTTTGTAATTTATATTAACATAGAGCTTGTTTTGCACCGGTATCTGCTCATTATTCGGCCGGGCAGATATGAACATTTACATTTTCTGTAGAGATTTGTTTTGAATAAAACTACAAACCCTTGAGCAGACCTTAGCCAAAGGTCTCTCTTTGTTTTTTTGGGTTTATTTAATTTTAAGTAGTTTGTTATGTAATGTATGTTTTTAATGTACTTTGATATTTGTTCTTAACATATAATGTGTAAAAATTGGCTCAGAAACCAATGATAAATGATAAACGAATTACAAAGCCCAAAGGTCGAACAATAGGTACACTGTAACACAGGACAGTCTAGTAGCTGTAATAGCCCAAATATCGGCCGACCTCGGATGTTTGACGACCCAAAAAATATCGGTATGGCTTAAATATGATGATTAGATATATATTATAGATAAAATGGTGTTAACGATGGGGAATGTTGACATACAGGAGCATTAGCTCGCAAGTTCAAGGACTATTCACGAACAAATATTAGAGTGGAAAGTCGCCCTGCCCACTCCGTGGTGTCTCTACCATATCCAAATGGATTTGTGCGTAAGCTAACTTATTAAACTGTATCTATATTTAAAGAAAAAGTTATTTCAACATCCTTCTTTTTTTAGTCTATTTCTACTTTTCAAATAAATAAAGTGACCAATGACCATAGATGTTCTAATCAGGCGTGAGTAAGTTAGTATAAACTTGACAGCCGGCTTAGCTCAGCAAGGCGCGAGTCAATACGCGCGAGAGATTATACCTGTCATTGCCTAACTATACAGAGACGATAGAAAATTACTGGTAGTCTATCCCGTGCGCAAGTCTAACAGCGCGTGAGCCTGGGCTCTAAGCCTTTTAAAAGTTTTTTTATTCAATATTTTAAGTAGGTAGGTAATAAAATTTAAGTGTTTGACTTGTTGCATCTTAAAATTCAGTACATTTAAATGAAAGCACGTACAGAACTTGTAGAATCACTCTTAAAAGATCCAAGTTAAAAAGAGAAATTAAAACTTTTTACAGAGGCTTTACATTAAATTTATCATATCTTCCTTATTTGATGTTTTTCACTGTATATTTTTAGTTTTCAGACAATTTGAGGCCATCACATGTCGTATTAAACTTTTCCAAAGTCCCAAGTACCGCGTGTATTATGGGTAGATATCGTAGTATAATATCTAGTGTGGTAGAGCCAAAATTCAAGTCTGCTCACCTTATAATGTACTGCATTATTTAAAACTTTCATTGGAACTTCCTTGATTGCACAATACAAACATGAGCCGGTATTTAAAATACATTTGCGTATTCACGTTGCCGTGTGCGGAATATAATTTGCTTGGAACATCAAAATGATACGCACGTTACCAACTCCATATTGTATTATACTAATACCTGTTTATCTTTCCGAAGAATGCTTACATTCCTCCTTACATTACCTACCTTCAAGCATAAAAGTGGCAATAGGTAACAACTGAATTTCAGAAGAAGACGAGTTCGTCAGTTTTATTATTTTTCATCGGTTAAAAGTTTTCGGGTTGATAAACCTTTGTTCGGTGCTTGTTTTAAAATAATGGCGATGAATATTTTATAAAAAAGAGTCGAGTCTAAGTATGCATCAAACGTTCCCAAGGATTATAGCTAAATAATTAAATTAAATATCACCGGACTACCCAAAAATACAGCTTATATGTACATTTGTATATAGTATTTTTTTTCTAAATTGAGATTATTTAAAAAGGTGGTAGCACAGACAGGAATCTGCGGGATAAATTTTTTTGATTAGCAGGCAGTTTCTAAGTCGATTAACTCAACTGTCAATGGTAGGTAGTTCTATTTATTAGTGATCACTCAAGAACAAACCACCGGGTCGCGCTGTGTCGTATGGTACCGGATTTCGAATAACACCTCTCTTTTTCTTCCGTGTATGCTGTACAAGTCGACTGAGGTATTCAGTGTGTAACCAGCACCTGACCTTTTTTAGACATCCCATGACAGCCTGAGATTTAGTTGATTAATGAAATTAATGACATGGTTAAGTTACATATCTATGTTATTATAACATCCTTTAAACAAAGGCCGGGTGCTGGTAACACACTGCATTTTAGGTGACAGGCTAGCAACCTGTCACTATTCTAAACTCAAAATCTAAGAAATATGCTAGAAGTAACAAAACGTTAAATAGTCATGGATTTGTTTATGTAGCATTTCGTGTGCTCTGACTACCCCAGTCGGGAGAACAGGCGTGACGTAGGTATGAGTATCTGTGTAAAAAAAAACTCAATACACTTCTTCGTTTTGACGACATTGACAAGTAGCTATTGTTTTACAGTGAGTGTCTTGTATAAGTAGGCAATTAACTTCTATTTAATCATTAATTATCTCAAGAGGTTAACAATTTTGTAGTGCAATAGATACCTTGTAATTATTTAAGGTAATAACATGCTTTGGTGCGATTAAAAAAGAGACAATGTTAACGGCTATCACTAGTATATGTATAGAACTAGCATAGATAGTCCAGTTTATCGAGATAGGAACTCCCTGCTTGTCAAACAATTTTGGTCCGCGAATTCCTATGTCCGATAGTAACACGTACTACGAATCAGATGTCAATGATCTCGATATTACTCCCTGTATGTTTTATACGCTTTGCTGCGAATGGTCTCTGCCCAGCGAGCAATTCAAAGATCTATATCATAACTTGTTTGACTCGAAACACGAGGTCCCTACGCTCCAGTGCACATACCAGTTGTAAAAAGTGCCCAAAAAAAAAACAAAACTAATTTCAAAGCATTCAAATTATATTTTTTGTGGGTACTTTGAAAAGGGCTCCAATGATGTAGCAAGCGAAGTCAATCTCTCGGACGGTTTTAAAGTAGTGTGAGTTTATCTTTGAGTATTTTATAGAACTGATTAGGTATATCGATAAATTATGTAGAGGTTTCGTTGGAAATAGCAGATGCTTCCACACTTTACTTTAGATAAGAAGGGCAACGCTTCTTCACTAACAGTGTCTGTTATACTTAATGCGCCACAAGCTAATCTTGCGCAGTCTGAATCCAGGGCGAGGGTATAAAGAAGTACTTACGAAGTCGAAAACGGCCCGTAACTCTACGAATCATAATCGTAATGAAGTTTATGATTTGTGTACGGAACGCGCCTGTTGACGCCACAGCAAGCCTTGGGCAGCTCGTAATGCACAAATATTCAGTGACAACGTGCCAACAATTGTATCATCTAATAACTTTATGATCGCCGGCGAGATCGCAAAATGCTATGAGCGTAGGTGGGTAACTGCTAAGGACCTACGTTTATAGCGTGTTTATTAATATTACTCCGTACTCCGGTTCCAGGCTATTGTCGGAACTGGTAGTTTTATTGCAAGATTAAATCACTTTTATGGCGGAAAAATAATTTAAACCAATTAATGTTTATACTGCCTGCTTGTGGTAGTTCATAATTCATTTTTTAGAAAATACTTTCTATAAGAATTGTAAATACAACTCGAAAACTCGTAATTAGCTGAATGAATGCCTGCTCACATGTGACACACTTGTATTACTGCTATGCCTGTTTGCATGCTTGATTGATACAAAAATAAAAACCAATACAATACGGTTTTATACTCTAGACAAGAAACGAAATATGGATAGAGGTGTCAAACGATGGCGTCGCTAATTATCTCCGGGGTGTATCTACCTCATGCATATAACATGACATCACGCAAACAAAATGATAGTTACATAGGAATATAGGCGTCACTTACTAGAATATAATTAGTTTAACTCAGCGTAACAATATTGTAAATCCTACAAGGATACAAGGAGTTAATCGCGCAGTGTACGGTGTATCTTAATTCTTATCGCCTGTTATCAATCACACTGCGTCTGTTTGAAGAAAAAGTTTATTTTGAGCAATTTGTTACATGGCGTCACGTAGGGTTATTTGTGATTCTATTGATAACGATAATAATAATCAATAACCTCTGTAATAGCAACACTACATTGTCTTATCTCTAGTGACGCAAACGACGCTCGGCGTCGGCGTCGGCGCAACCCGCGAGGGGATTTAATGTCGAGGGATCCTTGACTCGTAATTCGTCCCTTAGGACCCACAGTTAAATAGGAAAAGGTATCACATTCAGCCTTCGTGACTCCATAATTGACAGAGATGCGCAGTGCCAGCGGCCTTTACCTGCATGCAATCATTACCCGCTGCTGCAGCGAGAATTAACTATTAATTATTCATTACATTTTGTACGCCTGTTAGGGGAACCAATGCGGGGTCGTGAATAATCAAGTTATGATATGCTGCGGATATAATGTAACAGATGCAACTTTACGACTGCAATAATTACAAATGAATGGAAAAATAAATGTAGCGTCATCTAATCAGCCTCCGTTTCCATTTACCTAGTCAGGTTAGTCAGAGATAAATTACCATAAATACTTCGGAGGAATTACACGGTCGCAATCGTAACGCAAGTTCTTTATAATGGACTAGTTTTTACGTTAGATACTTACTGTTTTTAAGTATTAGAAAAAAACAACTGTTTTTATCGACTACCTACGTAGGAGTTGTCATGGTGTTAATAACGCGACGAACACTAAGGTTGTGTATTTTTTTTTGTAAAATTAATATGCGGAAGAAAGGAATTGACCCATTTTTAAAAGTGGCTTGATAGATGTAGGAAATAAGAAATGGCAAGTTGGCAATGAGGTAATGGCCGGCTTCCCTCGGGGGGTCGGCACGGAGCGCCTCGAGGAGGCCACGAAATACATGTCTTTCTTGCGAATATTGTCTCAGCTACTGGTCTAATTGGCTCGGTTTTCAATTTTTTTTTTTAACAAACTGACTGTCTTATCAAAAACCTTAGCGCGCTGTTGAGTCTCGGAAACCAAGAAATGATGATCAACGTCGGATTGCTGGATAGACTGACACTCTGATTTGGTATTAAATTCAGCAGGTACAAAATGAAGATACGCTCTCTAGAAGTTCTCGATTACTGACTGTATTGTAAGAACATTTCGTTCGTTTGAAAAATGGAAATAATGCAAAGTTTAAATCCAAGAGCACTTATTATTGTTGCGATATTAATTTTATTGTGTTATGAGCATTCTGTTTCCGCGTGGGATGCCTCACGCAGATCCTGCGGGTGGCACGGCGTGGCACGGCCATGCGACGCTCTCAAATCTTCGACACGACATGCTTGCGTAAAACCCTTCGTATATACTTCCCGATTCATTCGTATAAATAGGCCATCTTATAAAAAGTCGTAAATTTCAGTTATTTTTGTAATTAAAAAAAAGGATTGATACCATTTATATTGCGTACGTCGAAAGTCAAGAACTTTTTTCGATTCGTATCGATAGAGCCCTAAATGAATAGAGAAAAAGAAAACGTAGGTAGTACAATCATCAGCACCAATATCTGACACGGCTATTACAATGGATGCTAAATTATCTAACACAGTCATCTTTCTGCCTCTAGAGTTTTTTTTTAGTAATTTTGTATATGCCGCCGCGGCAGTCATTTATGCTGGTGACTCTACAAAGTAGTCTAGATGCGAAAATTGTTCGAGCATTTATAGAAAATAAATATTAAAAATTGCTATATTTGGGTATATCTACTTATCCACCACACTGTGAGCTAAAGTTGACAATTTCAGTAACATTAAGGTAGGTACATCATATTTAAGCGTACCTACGTGACACTGAGCTAACGTGTTTTATTTTTAAGGAGCGCCATTAATACTCATTTCCTTTATTAAAGTATAATAATGTATAATAATGGTTCGTAATCTAAAAGTATTTAAGCTTCACTCAATTGCCATACGATTAAAGAAACATTATCTGCTAGTCTTAAACAAAATTGAAATGACGACATCACGTTACGTTTTGATGTAACATTTGCTTCATGAGTTAATTATAGCTAAAGGGTGAGTACTATTAAATTGTCGCCAACATTTTCTGTAGTTTTTTTTTCGGGCTCGCAACCTCTTTGACAAAACTTTTCATATTTCAAATTTAGAACGTTTTTGCGTGTTTTAGCGTTGAAGTTCACATTCAGTTGTTTTTATCTGTCAAGATGTCGTCAAATGAAAAAAGTGTTCGTGAATTAATTATGCGAGAATTTTCAATAAATCCCAATATGTCGACTTTGGATCTAGCGAAATTGTGCAATACAAGTCGTAGAACAGTGCAAAGAACCTTGAAAAAACTAAAAAAAGATGGAACTGTAGAAAGAAAGCAGCGAGAAGGCCATCCTACAAGGAAACGGAACAAAATATTGGATTCAAAGGTGTGTAAACTGTTTGATCAGAATCCGGCAATCTCTTCTCGAGATGTGTCCAAAAAAGTTGGTACTTGTCAAAGTTTTGTACAAAAAATTAAAAAAACGTATGGTATTTTTACTTACAAGAAGCAAAAAGCCCCAAAAAGAACTGTAGAACAGTATAATCGAGCAATTAGACGGTCTAGATTTTTGTACACCTTGTTGGTTCAAAACACAGGTTGCCTAATTATTGATGACGAAACATATGTGAAAGCTGATTACAAATCAATACCTGGAAACCAGTACTTTTCTTCTCGCAATGTCTCGGGTCTACATGAATCTGAAAAAGTGATTCCAGTAGAAAAATTCGCCAAGAAGTTCCTCGTGTGGCAAGCTATATGCCAGTGCGGCATGAGAAGTTTGCCTTTTTTAACCACTGGCACAATAAACACGGATATTTATATATCCGAATGCTTAAAGAAACGATTATTGCCACTTGTAAAAAAACACACTTTATCGACATTGTTCTGGCCAGATTTGGCAAGTTGTCACTATTCGTCACGAGCTTTGGAGTGGTACAATGAAAATTATGTCAATGTAGTGCCGAAGATTATGAATCCGCCAAATTGCCCAGAACTACGGCCGATAGAAAAATACTGGGCTAATATTAAAACAAAGTTGTGGAAAACATGCCAACCAGCCACATCATTGCCCGATTTTAAGAAAAAATTGATAAAATGTACAAAGCTGATCACAAATGAATCCGTGCAAAATTCTATGAGTCGCGTCAAGAGCAAAGTCCGAGAATTCTCTCGTCGTGCTCTGGAGAAACCTTAATTGTGTTAGGTGATCTATTTTATACGTTAAACTATCCTATAATATAAAAAAAATAGTTACTATAACATTATTTCATTTTTTAAGACTTCATTCAAATGGCGACAATTTAATAGTACTCACCCTTTATATCTGATGCTGAGCTCAAATAACAATGTAAAAAAAAAACTTTATGTCTACTCATTCCTAGTATCCTGTCAATAGCCAGAAAATCAACTGGCAGAGATCCCCTTAGGGATTAGTTCGCCTGTGTACATGAAACTGTTATCATAACTTATTTTATGTATTTGTTTATGTGCAATGAAGAGTCATACGTGCAATAACGGAAGCTTATTCTGTTAATCTTAGTATGACACTCGTTAAGTAGACTACATTGACAAAGGATTAAATCTTTACCTTGCATGATGGATCTATCTAGACTAAATATAGTAATATTCAGTTGTTCGATAAGTTAAAAGTAAATTATTCCGTAGTGAACAAAATTATAATGGTCTTTTGGTACGCGTGCAGTGACTTTAAGGTTTAGTCAAAGTCACAGCGTAGCCGAAGCGTCGGGTCGGAATGCTGAACGAAGCCGCTGTATTCTTTTAACAAATTTCTACAAACAGCCCGTTTTGCTGAATAGTGAGGAAAATCTTAGCTAATGCTCGACACCACGCTTATCAAGTGTATCAGTAGCTTAGCGAAATGAGATGGAAACCCGATTCTTTACGCGCCACTAACAACCTTGTTTATAGACTAGCGGACACGGCTACTTCTTGTGAACAATTTACATAACACTGCACACAATCCACACAATTAACTCAATCCAACATCCCTGCCTACGATTCTGTAGGATTAGTTCTGTTGTGTGATTAGGACTTTGCGTTCAGTATCTGCCCAGGCTGATCCAGGTAAGAATGTAAGTACCTATGCACAGTACAATTAGGAGCCTGATAGTGCTATAAACTGCACACTACTTCATTACGTCTTATCACAGTTTAATCTAGTTAGCAATTACTACTTGGGATTACAGACGGGCATATCTAAGTGTATCTATGTAAATAGATAAATAAATCAAAGAAATACATGAGTACGAATTTATGTTTTCTGATGTCGAAATGGTGTCAAGCCCCTTTGGCTGTAATCTTCATTATTTAACACCTATTTAAATAAAACAGAATCATATTGAACAAAAAATACTGCATTGCTATCTCTGTATTCGAAATCTAGATCTAGATAGTATTACAGTATTACACATTACCCTATAACCAAGCGGCAGCAAAATTAATTCCTAAACACACAACTCTCAGTCTTGTGTGATTTAAAGCAAGATACGTTATTGTTAGGATTTTCACTACCTTTATGGGATTCTAGCCTAGGCAGGATCCGCGTTAGTAGGTACAGGTACCTAATGTTTGAATGGCTTGAAAACACAGAAAGACTTGATAGTCGACTAACTAAAATTTTGTCACAGAGAACGTTATTATTTGAATCATTCGCTCATCTTAGGAAGGTGGATTCGAGAAGAAATCAAGCACCCGTAGGTACGTGCCGTCTAAAGGCTGCGGCCCACGCCGCAGGCAGCGTCAATTATCCAAAGCTTTTGTTTCTTCCGAGTACAAAATAATCGTGTATAATACATCACGCGGCCGCGGACGAACCGACATAATTGTATCCCAAGAACCGACGAGGAAAACGATGGGGTTACGCTACGCTCCGGAGAGCCCGTGACTCAGTAATTTTGGAAGAAAAAAAACTTCGACAGCGTTTATTGCGATTCGTCTAAATGGGCCGCATCAGAAAAGGACGGAGTACCAAATTCGACTTCCATTAATTTTTTGTTGGTCGCCAGACACGCTTTCTAAGCACAATGGAGCCTCAAGTGTTGGAGGAATGCTCCAGCTACCCACCTCGGTACGTACTCACTCGACTCTCGATACTTATGTGGGCAGGCTGCTACGTGATAAATCACGTCATGTCCGATACACACAAGCTACTCTGATACTTATCTGGGAAGACCGATTGAATAAGTTGGTATGAAAAATGTAAATGTTTAGTTACTTAAGCTGATTAATCATTGGCAATTAGATGACAATGCTCGTAATTATAGATTGTTTCTTATTGTATTCAGGATTAATGCGTAGGCCGTCTGCCGGTGTGGAAAACCAAAGGCTGCATTACAGAGATTTAATTACATAGGATCATTGTTAATGACAGGTTCTTTAATGAACTGTTATTTCTAAGGCTGTTATTACTCAATTAATCAATTACCATTGAACTATTTTTTTTTCAGGCTTTATTACGTGGACTCCCGTGTTTATAATCTATTAAAAAGTAAAGTAGGTATTAAATTCTTTATTAAGTAAAAAAGAGTACAGATAAATCGCAAATAAAAGTACAAAATACAAAAGCGGACGGTACTTATCTCAAAAGATATCTTGCTAGTCAACCTTTGAGTAGTAGAGAGGAGCAGCAATTTAGGGAACAACAAAATAATACAAATTTTAATATATGTATTTACAAACTGAACAAATATTTTGTTTTACTAAACTATTGTAATATTTGTAGCTATAAAAAAATGGCTCAACCGTAACCTTATGTGCACCACAGTAAGCATCACTTCCTACAATAATAAATATGCCTCACATAAATCCAACCCTTCACCACACCTAAACCAAAGCAAACAAGTTTAAAATTATCTATTCTACGAGGTCATTTTTAACTGAATTAAAAAAAGGTTTTCGATTCGATTGTATTTCTTTCATTAATTTTTCAACAACTTACAATTTATTTTTGATCCTGTTCTACTTAGGGTGACCGGCGTTGATATCATTTAGGTACAGTCAAGGAAATTGATTACTGTGCCACTTTGTACCTTTTCACAAGAAATTTCACTGTGACATACCATACTTTCTACTAATCAAAGCAATATGAAACTCACTATGAAAAGGCTCAAAGTGGCCCAGGTATCAATTTCCTTGACTGTACCTACATATATATTTCGGCTACTTTCCTTTTGGTACCAAGCCAACCCGTCTGTCTACCCGCTACCGCAACACAAACGTTTTAACTCGCAAAATGATGCTTTACAACATGCTTTGTTTTTTTGGTGAAAATTTTTATTGCATTAATACTTGATCTCAACAGTTTGTAGAACCAAGAGTACCAAAATCACGGCTTCTAAGCAAAAAGATTTCCCATCGGCAATGGTAAAGCATACGCTATAACTTAAGCAACATGGCGAGAGAAGTCAGTGTTCTTTGAGAAGCGTATCGGCATGAATCATGGTCCTGTGATTAAGTACACGTTTCGTGCTTTTTGTTGGTCGCTGGTAACTGGTTCCGCTTCCAATGTCAAGGCTGTCTACGATTTCAGTCAATAATTGAATATGACTGTGATGCAGTAATAGCGTAATAACGTAATAGCTTTGTTTTTATAAATATAGCTATGTAATTACTTGTGGAAAGCCAGAGGACTTTGCCCAAGATTCTTTAGCAGGCTAAAATGACCTTCAGTTGTTCATGAACCTTTTCGTACTGAAAGGAGGCTTGTGCTCAGCAGTGGGACTTATTTATTTATCCTGAGCTGTTATTATTATATTAGTCACTAATTAGTGAATGGATTTTTTTGATTTTTAGTGACAGAATCGGATCACTAGGTAGGTACACATAGCACATACCTACCTAATAATCGATGATTTTAAATCCGTAATCTTGAACGAAAATGTCTAAAACACGCGACAGTGGTCACGGAGTTATTAAATCAGTGATTATGTTTAATTAAACAGTTAATTAAGAGACCGCCTACAGAGTCGTTAGGTTTAAGCTGTTTATTATTTAACTCCTGATCACTGATTAAAAATCATCGTGTTCAGATTCATAGTTAACTAACTACTATTAATTATCCTGTTTTTCGGAACATTTCAATAGGATTATTGACTGAAATGACCTAAATGGAACATGTGGGTAGAGTTAGGTGCTTACTTTCACAGTTCCGTGCTTTGGTTAAGCCTGTTTGAAGTTTGAAGTCGATTTTTGAATGCGGTGGAGCCCAATACTTTATGGGGCGATATGCCACTCAAGATTGACAGGATAGACTGGTTACATTTGAAGTCTTTTAAAATTGAAAATTGAAAGAATTATAAGGCGCTTAGAGAAATTTTCCTTCACGTTCTACGGTCACTTGAGTGAGTCACATGCATTCGCTAACGGGGAAAAACGTTAGAAAAAGTGTTTACCTACTTATAGCAGCGGCTGCGTAATTATTAGTTATGCTTTTTGCGACTGCGTGAAAGTACGAACATGTTGGCATGTTGCGTGAAAATAAAGATTTTGATTTTGACTTGACACGAAATATTTTCAAAAATTTATCAAGCAACGTCAAGTGCCAGAAGCGCTCACGTCTAGTCTAACACACACATGAATATTGCATGAAATGAACCAGCGCAGCCACAACTACTTGCTTCATTTATAGCTAACCACACTATTTCTCCGAAGAGCAAAGGAACTTTATCTGTAAAATTTCACGGCTACGTCGTTGAGCCCTTCCGAAGCGCGTAATTGTTGTAATAAACGGTCTGCCAACAATAGCAGCCTAATCAATCACCCGCGAGATATTCCGAGCGATAAGTTATTACGAAACTAAGCAGGAAATTACTGTTAGGTAAAATGTGGATTTTTTTCTTATTGTTCGAAAGTTATAAATTACCAGTTAGAGTTCAAGGACTAGCTTATAAAATAAATGGAAAAGCGACGCTTAGTATACATCGCCGGACATCCGGTCCGCATTTCCATATCGTATTTCACGGGCCCGGCCGCCTCTGCATATTGCTGCTTCGAGGCTTTAACGCCACTTTGGGTTTATTTTTAAAACTAGCCTAACCTTCTACCTCGCGGAAATCCCTTACTAAAGAAAAGAAGTTTTTGATTTTTAGAAGAATATGCAATTTCTTCGATAATAGTTTGGTAGAGTCAATTGAATTATGGGTACATACCTAAGTACAATTAGCTTATACGTAAATATTTCACACAGATCACAATCTAATAAGACGAGACTTTACTCTAGGTACCACCTGTATACATATAATATAACAAAGATCTGTTACTATTAATATAATAATTACCTATCTATTTCTATTTTTGTAGGTTGGTGTACTGCTTTATTCACGTAGTCGAGCAAGTAACTATTTAATGATCAATGCCTGTTGAACACAATAACACTCTGATTTAGTCCAGCATGCCATGATGATATAACATTAACTACACAACCTCTAAGTGTTGGTTCAAGATTTTTTCTTATCTTAGAAATGCCAACATTTCAGTACCTAGCAATTATCATAACAGTAAGTAAACAATCTTAATCTTTCTTAACAAAGTAGCATCAACATCGCACACGTTGATGCGGTGTCACTTTCCAAGGAAAGCAAAGTTTATTTAATGTGCCTAATGTAGATTATTGTATCAGTGTTCATAGGATTTACAGTGACGTGATCTTTTAAAAATACCTCAAAAGTAAATGATCACAGACTTAACTAGTCAGTTGACGGGGTGCTCGAAGAAAACAAAGATACATGAGCATGACAGCGTCCTTCTTTGCTGGCGGAGTGATGGGTTTAGCTGAATAGTGGTGATTCGTCACGGATAGAGCCCGACGTATTGAGCTATTTTGTTCGCCTCACTGCACTTGTCGTGTAAGGCAAATCTGCTCACAAGCCGGGCCGGCGCTGCGTGCCAGGGCCAATCGTCACCGGCGACATGAATACTTGCAAGCCGTATACATGTCGCATGGTTATCATTATCATTACGGGCATTGATTACGAAGATGGATACGGTTTATGGACTTAACTATATCAGAGACATACCTACACGGCGTGGCGCAACGAAGCCATCTGTCCATATCGAACTTACGAAATTGAACAAAGCACAAATTTAATGAAAAGTAATATTTAAACACCAGCAAATGCAAAAAGGTTGCGATTTTCAGTGTTAGTCAGAGAAACGGAATGTAAAATGAATGCGATAAAATTTATTCCGTGGAAGTTATTTAATTTTATATGGTAGGTACATACCTAGTTACTTATTTATATATTTTTTTAATATCTAAAAGGGTGCATGTTTCTGTTAAACCAAAAAATAATATGATCTTAAAATCTGTAGTTTTTAGTTTTAGGTTTAGAATAGCACCTCTCCATTTCTTCCGTGGATATCAAAAGAAGCTACCAAGGAAATAGGTTTAGGTATGTTTTAGGCGACAGGTTAGCAACCTGTTACTATTGTCCCTCTTTCATTTATCATTAATGTTTAAATCTAAAATTATGCTAAATGTGGCTACGAAACATGAAATAGCCATGGTTGGACTATCCAACGTTTCGCGAGTTCTGCCTATTCAGTTAAGGAATACGTAATGTACGTATGTAAGTATTGTATATCTTTATTACTCTACATAGTTGAGTAGTTGGGTTATTGTAAAACGCCTGACGAAAGGTTTTCGAATTATCAATGCCGTAAAACGCACCCACTAAAAACTTAATGTATCTTGCTGTCACTGTATTTAAATTTCGGATAAATTTAGTAAACCGCGGAGGCGTGAGCCCTCTAACGAGCCGGTGCTGGCAGCGCATTGTCAAAAGCCCGCGTGAAATTCCGATCACAGCGCATTGTCTGTAGCCGGGTCGCCGGCGCGGGTTCCGGCAGCTCATGGCTGATCAATTAACACGCTTTGGACACTAAAAATGTAACACCACTATGATAATTTTACAAGATTGTGGACACAAATTTTGATTTTCACGTCTCAATGTCAGCCTAGTTTACGCTGTGCAAAGTTTGCGCAGCCAATATTTCTTATTAGGTGTATCAACGCTGGCCAAACATGCCGATGTTAACTAAGAGAACTTAAGTTTTATAGAAGATATCTTGTAATTGTAATTGCAGGACGTTCTGGCTTCCGCAACTCGTCGTCTTAGGTGCGCCTTTTTAGGGTTCCGTACCCAAAGGGTAAAAACGGGACCCTATTACTGAGACTTCGTTGTCTGTCTGTCTGTCTGTCTGTCCGTCCGTCTGTCCGTCTGTCACCAGGCTGTATCTCACGAACAGTTTATTTGCGTAGTGGAGCCGATCGGCATGCTATTCATGCCAGCCCAGCTCCTGGTAGAAGAAATCTTAGAATAGGGTGAATGATCTAAGTTTAAGGAGCTCTCTGGTTTGCGAGAATTATTTTGTAGTGGCTTATATTGATAACGTATCTTGCTCGATCGCGACTATCCTGTGAGTTGCCGTGCTAGACGAAGGCAAAGGAGTAGTAAGTGACTAGTCCTTTCCAGACTTAGCCCACCCATAAAAGTCACTTTTATTCAATTTTACTATAAGTACCTACATAATTATGTAGTTCACTATTTATGCGATTTTATGTTCTTCTGTTTTATAGCGTTTGCAGTACTTTTTTGGCATTTATTAGCATTTTATAAT
>BHDV01018355.1:24481-36586 GCA_005406045.1 Adoxophyes honmai
CAAATACCGGGATCCCGCGGGATTAAAACCTCTCAATCCCGCAAATACCGGGATCAAAATTTTGTTGCGGGATTGCATTCCCTAATTCCGATGCGTAACTGTTTGGGGCATTCGGTTTTACCGCCATTTTAGCCGTTCTTATACTTATTCGTAGGTATCCATAATTAACTTTGGAATATTTTTCAGAATTGTTATAATATAATGGATGTAGAATTGTATTGTTACGTATGCATTGTGTTTTGTGAAATTCCACATACATACATACATATTCTCACGCCTGTATTCCCAAGAGGGGTAGGCAGAGCACATGAATAAAAATTTAGTGCCACGTTTAGCAATTTCAGGGAAACCAGATGGTTAAACGTGATATTGCAGTGACAGGTTGCTACGTTGCTAGGCCATCGCCCACAATACACTAACCCTTTCCCAGAGTCGACTCTTACGACACCCACGGGAAGAAAGAGGGCGGTGCTATTCTAGCCTGGCACCACACTGGTAGATTATTTCATAAACCACTCGTGAATTAATGCCTTTTATTAAGCAGCAGTCACATAAATAGCTGTACATAGTGCGCATAAGCCCATCATTATGCCTACTTAAAATTATGTAGGTAGGTAGCTAGATTTGGAAAAAATCGGGTCAGTCCAAATATTAAAGTTTGAAATAACAAGTTAGTCAGGTTACTTATATTTATCTGTGTTTCAATTATAACAGTACATTCGCGTTTTCGGATAAGTAATCCAAAAAAAAATACTGACTTATTAAACTGGCCTGTTTTTTTATTTCAAATAATAAAATTATGTTTTTTCTTGAAAAAGCGTTCGCGTGCGCGCAATATTTGTGAAAAGAATAATTTCGCGTTTCAGCATTTCTAAAATTAATACGACCATGGCATATGAGTACAACTGAAGAACATAAATCATAGGATTTTGTTGTTTGGCAGGTAGGCTATACATATAATATGGTTTCACGGAGATTTGTAAGATTTTCGAATTCCCTGATGATTACTAAAGACGCGCTAATGCCCAGGAAATTATTGTGGAAATAGACAATACTAGCCGTAGGTTATACTTAATTAAAATTTTCTGTACCCTCGTTTAGAGTTGCTTAACCTTTCGGAAGCCGAAGCAAAAATAGTAAGGACACTCCAGTCAAATATACGTACGTAAGCCACAAAAATGCCAGCAAAATAAAATAAAACTTTCTACGATTTTCACACGAAAATGTGAAGAATCACGTTTGGATGGGCTTAGAAACATTATTTAACAGACACCCATCCCTGTTCACTGTCATGAGACGACAACAACTTTATGCTATTTTTATTAACATTTTTTAAATGAAAAGAAAACGGGGAAGTATAGGTACATATGTAGGAATTTTTTTAGTGCCGTATCACTTATTTTTTTACGAAAAGCACTATGAAACAAACTTTATCAGCTAATGCTATATTTTTTCCCGTTTACCAAAATGAAACATGTACGAGGTTTACTTGAGTAGGTAGGTGCCATTTACCATTAATCACCAATTAGAATTTCTAAGCATTATGAAGTAGGACACATATCGCTTACCATGTGTTGCTATCTAATCTAGTTCAAATAACCAATTGCATCTGATACCACTCGTCCAAACAAATACAAAAAAAAAAAATAACTGACCGGAACAATAAACAGATATAATTCTCTATATTTGGATGATTTCTTAAAATTGGAGAAAATAATTCGATTATTTGGCATTATTAGAAAGGCAAACTAAAATTTTCAAAAACTTAGTGCCCATTATTTTCGGTGCTTACCTTTAATTTGTAGATTTAAACGTAGGCTTAAAATCTTCAAAAGTGCAGACAGTAGAAATAACTAACACTTAATTCAGTATTTCACGTACCACAATCAATTTTACTATTTTAACGTATTTTATTCTAAGCGGTTCAGTTTTGATTATTCATCGCAGCCGTTTGTCGCGAGTTTTTGATGTCGTTTGATCGGAACATTTGAACAAGCCGCCGCTGCGAATGATTGGGACATAACCGTCGACTACGGCGCCATCTAGAGAGCACGAGATACACCTTTTAATTTTATGAAAGAGACATCTGTTGGAGTCCTGTGCGTACTTAACACGCTTGTATCTTGTATCGAAACATGGATACGACCCATTTGCAGAGTAAAAATTTTATTTTTCTAAATAGACGGGCCCTCAAAAAATAATTCAGAATCCGTAATTCGTATCGATAAAAAATCCTCCGATATTCTGGTCCCAACCTTCAAATTTCATAAAACCAAATTTCGTTCAAACTACGCACGAAACAATTGCGAAACGAATTGCTCGTGTGGTGTTTGTTGGATTTAGTATAACGAAGTAGGTTAAGTTATATTTCAGGAGACAGGACAGGAATCTATCACTACTTCAACCTAGAATTATACTAAAAGTGCCTACAAAACGTGAACCAGTCATGGTTTCAACGATGTAACGTTTCGTGTCCTCCGTATACCCCATCTTGGAATACAGGTGTGACTTATGTATTGTATGTGCGAACCACCGCAAATAAATTTACTTTAACGTAAAAAAACCCCTCTAATCAGCCCATAAATTCGGGAACTAAGATGTCAAAACTTATTTGTCTTAAGCCAGCCGTTTGAATTCACTTGACCAGTAATCTCAGTGATTTGTGACAAATAAAAGCAGATACATTTCATCTCACCTGCCCCAATTTCCGAAATGCCAACGACACACATGACACCATTTTATAGACTAGAACTGTAAATAAAAAACAATTTCGTATCTATTCTTTATTTTCTCGTCGTCTTCGTAATTTCTAATTAAATATAAACCAAAATGTACTTAGTACGAAGTACAACATAATCAAATTCCAAGTATAACATAATTAACATTATTCAACCTTTTAATCGCCGAGACATTCTTACGTTTGGAGACTCGTTACATTCGAATTTCCCATTTTATTACATATCGCTGCAAATCCGGCAAAGTGAACAGTGAGACCGAGGAACCGTAGACCAAATATAATAAGAATTTATGCATTTATTAGTAGCGATTAAAAGGTTACGGCTTGCGACTAGCGCCCACCTGCGTTTCGCACTACTTGATTAATTCGATGTGATAACGCACGCGCGTCTCATAACCAAAAATGATTGCATTTGAAACAGAGAGGCTACTTGCAATGGACATTCTTTCTGAGAGAGATTAAATAATTCTTAAATCAAAATATAAAATACCACCGAGTAAGGGCGGAACTCCAATGCACCGCGGATAGGCTCTTAAAATACAAACACACACTTTCCCGAAATTTGCACTTTCTACAAAGATGCATTTTCCGCAAAATGTGCATTCCCCAAACAAACAGCTTTCCAGTTTGAAAATTTTCCCGAAAAGTGCCCTTAGTCAAGCAGAGCACTTTTCTAAAGCGCACACATTCTCAAAATGTACCTCACATGTCCCATTTAGACAAATGTAAGTACAAGCTCATATTACGTAATAGATACTAGAATATTATTTACCTTGAAAATAATAAACAATCTATTAGTCCCTCCATCTGTTTCCAACCGAACAAAATATTTCATAGAAACCCTTAGTACTATTTACATCGACACCCCTGTCCCTAGTGTACTTTTCGGGAAAATATATGTTACTTTTGCGAAAGTTCATATCGCGCACTTGCGCCTATTGACAAAGTGTACGTATCGGGAAGTGGACCTTTAGAGTCAGTGTACTTTACGGAAAAGTGATCATTCTAAAAAAAGTACCTTTACAGAAAGTGCACATTTGGGGTAAGAGTATTTTACGAGCCTAACTCCTGCGGGCCACGCTGCACACGCTCCAAAGAAAAACGTTATCGTCGCGGGTCGATTATTATGAAACGTGTGTGGCGTCCCTTCCTTCCAGTTCCGCCCTTATTACCGATAATTTAAGGCGGCGACAGTCGGTCTAAGATTTTAAAGATATTTATCATAGACAGCCAATTTACTGTAGTATTAGACATTTATTAAATCCCAAATCTAAACACATTTATGGATATATTTATTGAAAAATAAAATGAACAAATAAGTTAGGATTGGTTTATACCCTTTCTAGTCTCATGGGCTCCCGGGTGACAGGTTGTCAGTGTGGACCGATTCCATTCCCATACTGATACACCGCGGGTTATTATCGATCACCAAGGCCCGGATTTTTCATCGCACGGTAAGATGAAAGAAAACTGTGAAGTACCTAGATATCAATGTTAAAACTTCAGTATGCATACTCATTCATATAATTATTACCGAAAGTTGAGCTATACTTTATTATTAAAGAATGTTCATATGAATACCTGAGCAGTACCTAAGTAATTAACAGAAAAGTTTTTGTGAACATTGGAATAAATGGTTCATCTTTTGATAGAATTTGAGTCTCGCTTTAATCCAAAACGACACTTTTAAATCTGTAAAAAAAATGTGGTCATGAATTGTGTAATTTTATGTAAAGTATTTTAGCGTCAGAAAGTTAGTAAGATCGATTAAGAATACCGACGAGTAAAGTTGCGGGAAATATCGTGCGATGAAAAATCCGGGCCCTGTCGAGCACACACACACATGAGGTAGTTCTTGACGAACGTCCTTCGACAATAAGAGGCCTTAATGCCAAATTGGATTTACAATACGCAGACTAATCGATCAAAAATGTTGGTCAGTAAACAAGTTTAAATAATTTTACGATCGATTCACACAAAATATTGAATTAAATACTAACAATGGAATTTAAAAAAAAAAAGTAGCGCAATTAAATTAAACCCGCTTTTGCATTGCAATATTAGTCGATTTTTTTAAAATCACAAAAAATCAATTTTAAAACCAGAATCAGTTCAATATATGTATGTAACACTACTTCTGAACAAGTAGTACAAAGTGGACGCCTTCATGATCAAGTAAGTGCAAGATACCAGTGCCGCCCGGTCCCACTTGTTTTCAAATTGTGTGGGTAAAGGTATGATGTGATGTGAGATTTGCGGGACGGGCAAGAAATGTTCAATGACAATTTACTTTTAAAAATTAACAAGGTGGATCCTACTTTACTTTAATGCACTTTTTTTTTATCAACACAATATTTTAAATAAGTTTGAAATATGTAGATACTTATTTTTAACAAGTATTCAAAATGCTACAATTGTCTTATCGATTACATGTGTATACTAATGGTATTACACTTAACATATACTATTTTAGGACTAATATAGTAATATTATAATCAAAATGCTTTAACATGAGAGACAAATCGAGATTTGAGTATCTAATCGATTTATTTGTAATGTAGTCCATTGAATGTGATATATGTATGTCGACTTCATCATACAACTAAATTATGCACCTCACTTAGTCTACTTATGTAGTATCGGTTTCATGTCACTTGCAATGAATGACTGGTAAGAAAATTTTGTGAGCTGATATTATTCTTATGAATATAGGATTATTTTACGCTTCTTCTCCATCGAAAGTACACCGCGTCGGGGTCGCAGACACTTTACGCACGGCTGAAACAACAAACAGATTTTTTCAAATAACGCGAGCCACAAAGACTGTAGTTCAAAATTAACATAAATATTTAACGAACTAACTTGAAAATATACACAAGAAATAAGAAATGAGTACTTATTAATTTTTTCACGCTCTGGCTATTGCCACGACGTCACTTACAAAAGTAGTCGCTAAAGTAAAATTACTTATAAAGAATGAATTAAAGTTACAAAAAAATATTCCTTCCGCTATGGCAATTAGAAACCTTTAATGTCAAATTTTAGTCTTTCGACATAAAAAATGCACAAGTAAAATGACTTCAGCTCAATGGGCCACTCTGCCTCAAATTTACTCATGAAAAGTAAGCAGGCGGCAAGATAGACATTAAAAAAGTTGCCCAGGTTACATTTCTAATAATTTCGAGTAAAAAAATAAACGATTGCGTTCCACGTCTGCGGAATTATGCGTAATTAACTTACCTCCTGGACTAACGATACCAGATCGCACCGCCGCCGGATCGGTTCCTGGTAACTTGATCCCCTGCTTCAAAACCATGGTCCCGTCCTGGAAGCGCAAATTACCGTTTATGATGATTTAGAAGTATTTCGGACTTTTCGTCTTGACATTAAGTAGGTACACATATATCGAGAAAATAAAAAACAAGTGTGGTTACCTTCATCTCCAAAAGTCCTTTTTTCGCCATAGCTTCGACCTCCGCTTTGGTCATGACAATTTTCTGTACCTTTACCATTTTTTTACCAATCTGCATGTGGCACAAATCTCCCGCTGTAAAAAAATCAAATCATTACATAACCGTTTATCAGTGATACGAAAGTTACAAATAAGCATTGAAGGATAAGTAAATATATACCACTTGGAAAAATGAAATCGCATTAAAAATGCTGATTGATGACTTCATATAAGCTATTTTATCCATTAAACTTTACTAGTATTGACAGTGTTGTGTTGTATGACATTATTTTTACAATAAACGCCTGTTCAATTTCAAATCAACTGCCTTAATCAATCGTGGGGTAAGGGTTATGGTAAAAATAAAATATTGAACGTGACATTTTTTTTAAAATTTAAGTTCGTGTATTGAATAAAATGGTGAATTATGTTTTAACTTACGCCTGGCGTTTATCGGGAGAGGCAGTGGTTTGATGCCTGGGGGCAAAGCTTTAATAGGTACCTGTAATAAATAAAATACAGGTAAATACGTACAACACTAAAAAATCAAAATTTCGTTTTAAATTTACACATACTTTTTTCAATGTCTGGCCAGTCGGTGAAACTAACATATTGGTAAGCGGCGGTTGCGATTCATTAGTAGTTGGTGAAGTTGCACTCTGGAATGAAAAAAAAAAAAAGTTTTTCATATTCACGGCTTCCGAGAGATCAAGATTGAAACGTTAATGCCGTAAAGCTTTTTTTCTTGTAAAATATACCGTGGCAATATTCTGCGAGTCTGCTGGCGCTTCCTTAGTCTGCGCAGGTTCTTCAACTTTATCTTTGGTTTCTTCCGGGGTGCTGTTGCTAGCTGCCTTTTCCGCTGGAATGTCGTCATCGTGTTCTTCTTCAGGTGCATCTTTTGCCAGTCTAAAACATTGCATTACATAGTTAAACATAGTTTGTCAAACAGTAAAAGATTGACGTACGCTAAAATGACGCCGGGAACGTTAGTCAAGGAGTCTTTCAATTAATTTTTTTGAAATGTAAGATATCTTTTTCACAGTGCATAGTATCGCAGTGCGCTCAATCTCACGCGCAACCCAACTTACGGCTCCTTGCGCGGGCGGCCACGGCGGCGCTCGGGGGCGGGCGGCGGCTTGCGCCGGGGCGCGCTGCGGCGCCGCGCCGCCGCCGGGCTCGACATGCTCGTTTCCAACTGCTGCAACCAATATTCAATAAAGCAACCCTTCTTATTTTTAGACAAAAAACTACATTTTGTAACGAAAAATATATTTTTTAACCCAGTCGCTACCCCTATTTGTGGTCTTTAAAACAACACAGACTGGAATGCACAATATAATTTATATTTATACCGTGAGCATGTTTTTTTTTTTACTTTGCGTATGGGTTAAATAATATAATATCTAACATAAGGACTCTAATTTTAGTAGAGACATTGCTTACGTCGGCCTCCTTCTCTAATTCGGCATCATCATCCGAGTTCTCCTCATCGTCGTGCTCGTCTCGAATTATACGAGTTCTGAAAATTCCACATGAACAGTTTAATAGACGCATTCCACGTAACATAACAAATTGACTGGAAGCTATCTAACTGCGTACCTATCACGAATCATACTGGCGTAGTTCTTTATTTTCGACGGCCTCGTAGAGCGGCGCACAACATTCTCTTCCGAGCTGCCGGTGTCTCCGTTTTTGAGTGTCTGAAAAAGTGCATGTTTACTATAACAGCTGCTTGAGTTAAACAGAAATGTAGAGTTGGGGATGTTAAAGGAACTGACCTCTAGGTCTTCCTTGGCGGCTTTGTCGTCCCGCTCGGCGGCGCGACGCTCCTCGCGCGCGGCGCTGGGCCCGGCCGCGTCAGCCTTGCCGCTAGCGCTGGCCACTTCTTTAGACGCTGCTTTCACTCGGCTCTCTCTGTTAGTGGTCTTTTCGTTCTTAGCATTATTCTTGCTCTCCTGGCCGGAGATCTTGGCCTGCTTCTCGCCGATTCCCTCGTCTTCCTTGGCGGACGAGGTCTTTTTGTCGTCTTTGCTAGCGGTCCTTTCTTCCTTGTCGCCGGGCCTGTCGTCTTTGGTGCTCGAGACACTCTTTTCCTCCTTGGAGCTGGTGACAGCGTTGCGAGCCTCTTTGCCTTCTTTTGGTTCTTTGTCTTTGGTAGGGGGGCGCCGCTCTGCGAGCTTCTTCTCCGACGCCGCCGACACTTTAGTGAATGAGGCTTTCTTTTCTTCGGTAGATCTAAAATTGCTGATAAACAAATCATGATCAGGACAAGTATAATAAAGAAAGTATTATTTTATCTACGTTCAATTTCGAAAGTTTAGTTTTACTGGTGCATGCACTTAAATCTGTCTAACCTGAGTTTCGGCGTGGATGTATGAACTGGTTGTTTCCTTCGTGCTTCGCCGAATCTCATAGACTTCCCGTCGCTCCGCCACGGGGTCTAGAATAAGGATAAAAATATATTCAACATCAAAATAGGGAATGCAGTCATATAATCTGGCGAAAGAGTAGTAGTTTATACTAGAGACCGATAGGTACTTAAAAGATGGTAAACAATCTTGACGTGTCTTTTTATTTAAACATACACTTTATAAATCAAAATCTTTACATTTTACAATTTAGGTATGAACAAATCATTTACTTTCATAATTGAATTGTATATTGTAACGATTTTCATTTTTAGACTGTGTATTTCAATAAAAAGACATGTCAAGATTGTTTACCATCTTTTAAGTACCTATCGGTCTATAGTATAGTAGTTACCTTAGTGAGCTCCTGCAGCTCCTTCTCCAGAAGGCGCAGCGACTTGTCGCTGGACAGCTGGTGCGTGGTGAGCGTCGGCGTCGGCGTGGTGCTGTCCACTTTGGCAGCGCGCTCCTTCTTCAGAGGCACTAAGTATTTCAAACAAAAACATGTCCAATTATTACACAAGTCCAAAGTGACTATTCACATGAAAGCTTTATTTGAAGATTGATTTACTAACCCTCTATATCATTTTGAGTTGCATTCCGTTTTACGGCCTCCGCTTTTCGTAAAATGCCTATCTGTAAATACAAAAAAATACATGTCTTGTGACTATCGCTAGTAAAAAAACACAGATATAATTTAAGTCAACTATGTCCATTAATAAAAATGGTGCAATACAATACATTGAAACATCAATAAGCCTACCGGACACCTACAAGATGGCCAAACGACCTTATGAAGGTAGCTGGAAGACGCTGGATACAGGTCGCTTCCAACCGGTATGTATAAAAGTCCAAAGGGGATGCCTTGTGGATGCAGTAGGTAGCAGTGGATATCTTATGGCTGAGATGATACCGGACTCATCATAAAAAAGTGTACGAAGATGTAAATTACGAGATGTAGTTACCCTGTTACTGGCTTTGACCGGCTGAGGGCGGGAGGCCTTGGAGGAGGTGGCCTCGGACTTGGTGGCGACGGGCGCCTGCGACCCGCCAGCGCGAGCGAGCGCCAAAGTGTCCACCGTCGACAGCTCTGTGTATATCGCCTCCATCTCGCTGTCTGCAACAGAACTCGACTCAGTCGCGCAATTTACAATACAACATTCAATCACGCCTGTATTCCTAAACAGGGTAGACAGAGCGCATAAAAAGCTACATACACTAAACGTTATTTCATGTTACGTGGCCTCTAGCGTAATATTTTTTATGTTTTGAGGTGGCAGGTACAATAGTTACAGATTGCTAGCCTGTCGCCTGAAGTATACCTTAACCTATGTTGTTAGTCGCCTCTTACGACATCCACGGAAGAAATGAAGAGGTGTTATTCTAAATCCGACACCATACGGAAAATACAAATGTATACAAATCTCGATTAAAGACCGATTCAGAGGCAGCGAAAATTTCTAAGAACTTTTTATCACAAGGTTTAGTTGTAAATTGAACAGTTACCTTCAGAATTAGTGTTAGTGGTCTGTCCAACTTCAATGTCTTTACGGAGCTGGAAAATAAAAGGTAAATTTAGTGTTTTTTTTAATCGTTATTGAATGTAAACGTAACGAAAAAATAATCAGATGCACTTACCATATATCCATCCGCTTTCTTAATTTCTACGACCATGTGATCGTCCTCTTCTTTCACTAAAATACAAATAAAGAAATAGTTGATTAAAAGTTATTTGTCCTACTGTGTGTGTTCAGAGCAGAGATTTAACAAAGTAAAATGTTAGACAACAAGATGATGGAAATGCAAAGTTAGTTTTACCCGGCCTAGAGTAGGCTTACCGTTCAATCCGTTGTCTTCGTCGTCATCGTCCGCGTCCACGTCAGCGTCGGCGTCGGCGGCGTCGGCCTCCAGCGAAGACTCGTCGAGCCCCAACTCCTGTAGTGGACTTGCACTTTAAAATTTGTACAGAAATAGTGCGAACGTACTTTTTAAATTAGCTTTAACACTTTGCGCTCATTGACACTTTTGAAAGGTTGTTCTTTTAACTATTTAGTTTAAATTTTATTCCAATTTTCCGTATGACAGCAAGTGTCGAGACTGACATCGTACATTGTAGGTTGGGTTTAAATACTTTTTACTATTTGAGTGTTTAGGTGTAAGGTAAAAGTACCAATGCTCGATGCCCGTCACCTGTCTTACAATGAAATAAGGTTGCAAGTGCCAAGTATTGGGTCAGTGTCGAGCAAAGGGATAAGTCTCTAAGTCCTTGTGCACTCGTGTGTTAGAACTGACCTGTCGCGGCGTGAGCTCGTCTTCGTGCGCAGCAGCCATGTGCGCGTCGAGCTTCTCCTTAGAGGTGAACACCAGCTCGCAGTATTCGCACATGAACTCTATCCCTGCGCGAACAGACAAGCGCCAGCTTCATTAACTAACAGCGTTCAAGAATGGAAATATACATACATACTGTCACGCCTTTTACCCACAAGGGTAGGCAAAGACCACTTTCTTCCACTTGCTACGATCTTGACATGTCTCTTTTGCTTCATCCACATTCATTAGTCTCTTTATACATATTCGTCGGTTTCGGGTACTCTTGACCCGACTTGTTTTTAAAACGTCCCCGATTTGGTCATGAAAAGTCCCGTCTTGGTCTTCCCCTTCCAACACTTCTCGCATATGACCAAACCTAACCATATGGGAGAATATCCTATCCTATTAATACTTGTATGGTAAGTTGGAATGGTCCACACGGTGGTGTGGATTTCAATGAAACTAGTAGGTATACGTAATTTACAGTTGTCTCAAAACAGTTCTCTAAAATACGACAGGAAGCTAAGGATCGTCAGGAACGCGACTGACCGTTGACATGGGTCCGGATGTGCGTGGTGACTGCGTCCACGTTCTCGAACTTCTCCTGGCAGAGCGGGCAGATGAGGTTCTGCGTGGCGTGGATGGCCGAGTGGTAATACAGGTCGTCCTGGGTGCTGAAGCTCTCGCCGCACTGCTCGCAGCGGAACTCGGCGTCCACGCCGCGCGCCAGACGGACTTGCTCCTCGTGCTTCAGCCGGAGATGCCTGGGACAGCCACATACGTACAATCACGCCTGTATTCCCAAATGGGGTAGGCAGAGCACACGAAACGCGACAGACAAAAAAAAATTGTTTCACGCTTCTAATTTTAGGTTCTTGAGAATGATGGAAGAGGTTTAATAGTGACAAATTGCCTGTCGCCTAAAGCACTTTTAGGGTATTTTTTAGGTTCCAAGTTACACAAGAGGAATACCTGACATGTTGCTAGGCTGCCGCCAAAAGCAAACCTAAACCTATCTTATTCAGTCGCCTCTAACGACACCTACGGCAGAAATGGAGATGTGTTATTCTAAACTACCACAGGAAAAGCCACACCATTGAATATACTATGAGCACTAGCTGTACGACCGAGCTTTACTCGGATTATTCAGTAAGTAAGAAATTATATCCCGGTTTTTTTTTTCTCTGAAAATCACG
>BHDV01018355.1:38118-49400 GCA_005406045.1 Adoxophyes honmai
TTACCCCTGCCCTGCCCCTGAATTTCTCTTCCCCGCCTGATCTTATAATTACGTTCGTAAAAAATGTGTGCGCCCTCTTAAGAGTTAAAATGCGAGCCTGAATTAAAGCTGAGGGAGGTAATATTCTGCCTCTGAAGTTTACCTAGTGTAATGATGTGATTTCATGAAGCTCTTGCTGCAGTATTTGCAAGGATAAGCTCGGTCGCCTGCGTGCGCGCGGACGTGTCTTGTCAACTTCGACACCGTTGAGAATCCTGAAAATAAATCAACTTAGTCAAATATCAGTTTGATTTATAACATATCCCAAACATCGCTATCAAGACGACGAAGACGGAATGTGAATATACGTAGGTGTACATGTCAACGTGTGGAACTATTGAGGGTTCAACAGCAATAGACCATTCCGACTTCGCGACTTAACTTATTTACAAAATTGCGCATGTTCATAGCTTTGCTTATGCTAATAATGAGTGGGGATGAGGTGAGGAGCCTAATCTCTCCAATGGACTCACGGTGCGGACAATACTCGCAAGAGAAATGTTTCTTTCCGTGGATAACATCTCGATGCCGCTGCAGAGTACCTTTCGTATGGAACCTATGAACAATGAAATATGTTTGGCAGTAATCTGTGAGTTAATACAAAAACAATTAAATATTCAATTCTCAGTTTAATGCATTGAAGACTTTGATTTCAGCTTACTTTCTGTCACATACAGTGCATACGTGCTGTCGTGAAAAATAGCCTTCGTGCCTCTTCTTATGAGCTTCTAGTTCCTCTGTAGACAGGAACTTAGCGGGGCAGTTGGGGCACAAGTGCTTTGGTAAATCTACATGCACCATCTGGAAAGATGCCACTATCCTTAATAAATTATTGATCATTTCATTAAACTAATAAACCTTTTCTTTAATTCTCAATTATCATTTGAGCTGATTGAATTACCTTCTCATGCCTCTTAAGCAAAATAAGCCGTTTGAATTTTTTATCACAAGCTACGCACTGGAACGGCGTTTCGTTAGTGTGACGTAGCTGGTGTGTCATTAGATCATATTTGGAGAAAAATTTGCTGAAAAAAGTGAAAATTACAATATTATTGTAGCGCTTAAAATGAACACAGAATACATGTATGATTACCAAAAAAAATTGCGAATGTTTAGTAAAAAAATGTTTAATTTATTGTATGTGGTCCATTTGTTTTAGTAGGTAAGTAACTAATAAAATGTCAACAATCTCAACAATCAATTCATTGAAACACTTTACAACTTAAACGCGTTAGTGGTAGTGTGGGCGGGCATGTTAGCAACTTACGCGTCGCACTGTGTGCACTGCACGTTGCGGGCGCGGTGCTTCTGCGCCATGTGTATGTCGAGCAGCTGGTGCAGCGGGTAGGAGCGGTCGCACTGCTCGCACGGCCAGCTGCCCAGCCCGGCCGAGCGGCGCCGGACGCGCACCATCACTCCCTTCCTTACCGCTGTCTCGCGACATCGAAACGACTCTATAAGCCGCCGCACAAAGGACCAAGGGCGGCCGCGGCCGAACCACCAGCACGCAAACGACAATATTACCACGTCCTTCCATTCCAAAAAGCACTCGCTACTGATAGCCGCTACACGTCTAGTCAATGGCAATTGGCTGCCGCTGGTGGCTAGGCCTCGACGCCAACCACCAAATGGCCTAATGTATGGCAGCTCTTTAAAATGTCACGTTTACTCACAAGTATCATAACTGCATTGTTAGCATGCCGTGTACATACATGGGATTCAGAGTAACGATTTTATATAGCAAATTGTCCACAATTTCATTCCTAAAAGCACATTTAATATGTAGTTTTTAAGTAATAAAATAATAACAATACTATAATATTAAAATACGAATACTTACCATGTAAATTAACTTGCGGGCATAGGTGGGCAAAGTTAATGCAGATGATATTTTCTTTACCTTTAACCCGTTAAGCATTTAAAAATGTACATTCATGCTTATTTCGCACATGACCTACTATTGGGTAGGACTCTTATCTTTAACGAGAATTATTTTTAGGACCTTTAAGATCATAGTGACCATTAAGATCAGTAATAATAAGTAGCATTTGATTTCACCTTTTGCGCGTAGTCTGCCCAGCTATGCGTGTAGGATGAGTGGGGCGGAAAGAACGAAAAAACTAATAAAAAACTAGCATCTATTTTAGTTATACCCTGCTTTTACTGTCACAATAATTCTTTGTTGACTGAAGAGTGCCCTGGAATTGGATTTGACTCAAAGCAGAGATAACCTGAAGGTAATGCCAGATAAACATGCTGCAACCAAGGCTAAACAAAAGAAGAACATGATGGAACATATTGAAAGCTATGAACACACGCAGATACAGAAAAAAAAAACAGTAATAAAATTATAACATACAAAAAAATAGTTGGAGTTCTTAATTTTAGGGCAAGGACTTACCTGCTTTTTTTTGAGTTGGAGTCTCTTTCCCTCCAGTAGTTTTGACGCAAGCAGTTCCACTTTTGGAACTATCTCCAGCAGCATCAATCTAATAACACAATAGTATTTACATAAGTTTTACAAAAAAAATCAGCAAGATATTTTTGGTTTCAGTGATTATGTCCCAGCTACGATGTGAAGGAACTTTGATTATGATTATTAATTTGTCCTTTTTTGTGGTATGTTTTGTAGTTAGCTTACAAAGAACTAATAAAAATACTGACTGTTCCTTTCAGAACTGGTCAGTGGTCAATACAATTGTATGGTCTTACATAATGATGGTATGGTTAAACTAAATAACCACATTATTTCATCGATCAGTTCTAAATGATATAGACATAAGTGATATGAATAATAATTACCTACATAGCCTTATATTGATTGACTTTAGAAACGAAATAAAACTTAACACATGTAAAATTCATATTATAAACTGTGAAAATTGGGTTAGATTTTATTCTCGACAATTAAACAAACAAAAAAGCAGAATTATGTTACCTTAATATTATATGTTTCCTCGTCTTCTTCATTGTCCGACATATCTTGTGAAGTAACTTGTATGGTAGCTCCTCCCTCAACGATAGTATTAATCGGCCTAGCCTTTTTAGTCAAGTTGAATATCTAAAAAAAAACAACAAATTATAGCTGTTTCTATGCATTTTTGTGCAATTAACATATTTTTATACACTTATTTGCTTACTTTGGTGAGTGATGTGGGCCAGGGCACAGCGCTGACAGGAATCCCATTCTGTACAAACTGCAGGCATGACTCGTCAGCCCGCCGACAGATTTGTTTGAAGTCATAGCAGATATCCATGAAAATTCTACAACGCTCGCAGATGTAAGACGGCATCTTGTCTGAAGGAAAGACCTAAACAAAAAAAATTGGCTTAGTGTAGATGTGAGCAGAAAGAAAAAAGAGACCCAGAAGTTCAGCATCCACTTCTATTGATCTTGTTTCATGAGCCCATCAAATTTTTTGGACTGTTAATTTATCCCATAAGTGAAGAGACAAACTGTGAGTGAGTTGCTTAGAGAAAGCATTGTTTTGTTCAGAAGTGCATGTGTCTTTAAAAATCACAATTTTACAGTGTGACTCCGGAGTCTTCACGATGGTAGCCAATGTAAAATAGTTGATTGTACATTATAACTTTATAATCAGCTTAGATTTGTGAGATATGGATATTCATTCATTAATTTTTTTTTGTTTATAAAACAAGAATAAAGATTGTTCGCTCTAATAATAATATATATAATATAATTTATTTATTTCGGACAAGATCCATAGTTGGTTAGTAACATATTTGCCTATAAACTAAGTTAGTATGTGACAACATTTTATTTGATTTCATTATATAATTGACTTCACAAACAAAAAATCATATATATATATTATTTCATGTCATAATCAACAGCAACAACAACATAATCAACAACAAACAACAACAAACATAAGCAACATAATCAGTAAACTTTCTATTACATACTCGAAAGAACAAAATACCCACAGAAATTGTAATACCCATTGTAATACAATAAAATAAATGTAATCTCAATACGAAATGTAATGAAATTTCACTACAGATACTACACATTTTTTTACTATATTCCTTATAGATGCTGAAGAATCCGGCAGACATGTTCTAGGACCTAGAATCTAGGTTATATTAATGGTGAGTTTGATAGTAGTATTACAATTACTTATGTTAGACTTAGACTAAAAGGCCTGCTTTGATACCAGACACATTTTATCCAATGAGGCATTAGAAAAATGTATTAGATATTATGAATTAAGATAGATATTATAGTTTATGTCAGCATAATTATTTTTTTTTTAATCCCGTGTGGTGCCGGGTTAGAATAGCACCTCCCCCTTTCTTCCCGTGGGTGTTGTAAGAGTCGACTCTGGGAAAGGGTTAGTGTATTGTGGGCGATGGGCTAGCAACCTGTTACCGCAATATCACGTTTAACCATCTGGTTACCCTGAATTTGCTAAACGTTGCACTGGATTTTTGAATTCATGTGCTCTGCCTACCCCTCATGGGAATACAGGCGTGAGAATATGTATGTATGTATGTATATCTAAGGTTTTCAACAGTTCATGCTATTCTCAAACCATAGTGACCAGAGCTAATGCAGACTGCTTGCTATCAAATTGTGTTGTTTGGTTTAAAAGATTAAACTTGTATTTATGTAGTACTAGCTTTTGCCCATGGCTATGCTCGCGTTAAATTCCGGGCAACACAGAAGAGATCTTGGAATTATATTTAATGGTTACATTATTGGCAATTACCAAGGATCTCTATTTTTTTTTTCAAAATGAAACGTAGCCTATGTCAATTCGGAAGAATGTAGCATCCTAATAGTGTTTTTTTTTTAATCAGCCCAGTACTTTTTGAGTCTATATTCACTACAAACATACAAAAATACAAACAAACAAACAAACCTTTCCTCTTTATATTATTAGTGTAGATCTAATTGTAATTTAAGAAAACAAACTAGATTATTGTTAGGTACATCTAATTTTGAAAAAGGGTAATTTTTGTCCATGCTAGAAACAATAAGAAAGAGACTGATAATGGGGCTATCCCACATAAAACAGGATGTCATAACAAGTGTCTGTAGTTATTTTCGTCTTACATTCTAGTAGTTATTTTCATTTATTTCAAATTTTTTAAATTTCAACATAATAGTCAAATCAAGGATAAATGTGCAAGGACATTAAATAACAGTGTTGAAATAATTATTTAAAAACAATTAGCATGGTCTAGTCTAGTTTAAAACAGAATGAAGAGGTATGATATAGACAGGTTGTTAGCCTGTCGCCTAAAGCGTATATATTTCCTTAGTCGCCTCTAACATCCGCAGGGGAAATGGAGAGGTGTAATTCTATCCTGACACTACACAGAAAATAAAAACTAGGGGTTCCCAACCTTTTGTTAGTCAGGCACCACAGTAAGACAAATGCACACAAAACAATAAATGTAAATGTAGGTAATAGCTTAAGTCTTAACACGCTAATATATGTTAAATTGTAGGTAGATCATAGATGTGTATTGTCTTAGCTAGCTAGTTGTTCTCATTCGTTGCATGGTGATCAATGGATGATAGCACCAAATTAAATTTTATTTGCTGACTTTATTTTGGGTTCAGCAGACTATGGGTGGTCCACGGACCACTTGTTGGAAACCATGGATCTTAATTGATTGGCACCCTAAAAAACCACAACTATGCAAGATTCATGGCCACCTGTTGCCTATATTAATTGCCATGTCTGGTTAGAATAGCACCCCTCTATTTCTTTCGTAGATGGCATAAGAGGCCTATGGAAGTAGGTTTAGGTATGATTTAGGCAACAGGCTAACAACCTATCACTATTTTAGCTCTTCTGTTTGTTTTTTAACCTGAAATTAAGCTAGAAGTGGCTCTGAAGCATGAAATAGTCATGATTTTGACTATAAAATGTTTAGTATGCTCTGCCTACCCCATTTGGGAATACAGGCATGTTGTATACATGTATGTATTAATTAAGTTAGCTATTTCCTCAGTCGCCAAATAAACACAAATACAGTTACAATAAAAACAAAAACTATCAACAAACCACATTCTGTGACAAGTGTTAGTGAATAGAGATTTCTCTTCCAGGTCTTGCCCTCCCTGAACTACACAACTCGAGGGACATTGCTTCAGTCTTAGGCTTAGGCAATAATACTTCAGTAAATTTATATTTTATAACCTTCTTTCTAAGTTCTTGCTTCCTTTCTATATGATGTGTATATGCCAGAATAAAAAAAAGAGTACATGTGTCATTTTATTTGGACATCTTAATAACATGTAAGCCTCAAAGATAAAAAAAAAACAAATGACTTAGTAAACTTTTGGGTAAAATTTTGGCATTAGGGTCATTCGGATTTATTAAATTGGAGCAAGGTAAGCACATAAAACACAAATGGCGTGAAGAGGGCAGAAAAAGTAAGAAAATGGATGGTTTTTATCAGTGCATGATGTATAAATGCATTTATAAAATGAACATCCCAAAATCCTTTAGTAAAATCTATGTAGTCAATAGTTTTACGAACAACAAACGTAGGTGTATGGGTATTTAAAAGAGATGTTGATTTAGTATGAATGAAAAATTCGCTAGATGGCGGTCATAAAGCTGTGACTGATGTGGCGTTCAAGCTTTGTACAGCACTCGCTCAGAGCCAATCAATACTTGTAACAATTCTATCAATTACGTTTTCATAGAATAACAGCATTTTTAACCTCACATTGTAAAAAAAAAACATAAAGCATCAAATCAGAAGGGGTTTCGGCGCCATGTCAGTAGACTGGCAAATATTACTTCAAAAGCTGTTGTTACGCAGCCAAACAACGTAATTACAGAATATACAAATATAAATAGCATAAAACTTTCATTCTTTACCTCGATGGACACGCAAGCCATGATTTTTAGGGGAAGAGTCACCAATATGGGGTCCCGACTACGGTCATATAAACTTGTTAGCGAAGAGTCTTGTGTTAAACAGAATCTACAGAGTTTTATGTCACTTAATGACTCTTTTCTTTTATCCATGTTTACTAATTGTCAATGCGTCTTCACTTCATAAAAAAATCGAAATAAACTACAATTTCACTCCACTACACTGAAACCGATCCGACGCAAAATGGGGAACTATAACAATCCACAGACAAAAATCGAAACGTTTGTCATGCCAAGTGTGGCCAACTGCTAAAAATATAAATAACTGATAAAAATTGGCTAATACGGGCTACACGCGTAACGACATATCGTAGTGATTTAACCTTTACCCAGTCCATGCGTCACCTTTAAATAAGATCATTAAAAAAATAGAAAAATTGTTAAATTCGTCACTAGAATTATGCTAAATTCACACAACACAGCCATCATAATAATTTCTAATTCAGCTAAAGGAAGTTGTGTTGGCAATACTACAAATTATTACTAGTCGACAGGAGCGCCACCTAGGAACGCTACAGTCGTGTTTTGTTGATAGTTTTGATGTTCTCCGTCCACGAGAGATGACGCTATAGGTACTCAGTATCACAATTCACAACATACATAATTACTTTCAATACTTATCAATAAAATTTTGGACCCACTTTTAAACTTAGTAGTCTGGTGTCTGGTTTAGTAGTTTACTGGTAATTTCGTTTCTTGTATGTATAATTTTATTAGACAATAGCGTTAAACTTTATTAGTAGGTAACTACATACAAACTTACTTAAAATTAGGGCTTTGTTTAAAAAAATAAGTACATAAGTAAATTATCTATTACTATTCGATGCAAACAAACAAACAAACAAACAAAAAAACAAGCAAATCTTTCCTCTTTATAATATTAGTATAGATGATCAAACCAGTAGCGGCGTTAGGGTAGGGCGCGAAAGGGCGACCGCCTAGGGCACCGGATAAAAGGGGCGCCACATGAACCCCTTTTTAGCCTGTCGTTATTAGCTGGGGGGCGCCATAGAAATCACGTCGCCCAGGCCGCTGTTAGTGTTAAAACCGGCAATGGATCAAACGATTAAACAAATGAGTTCTTCTGTGGGTTCTTGGTAAGGTACCTACATAAATCGAAATGTCAGTAGGTAAAGTTCTTTTTTGTTGTTAACTTACTTGTAGTGGTAATTAGCTACTGGCGTTGAATAAAAAAGATACTAACAGCATAAAAACAAAAAAAAAATGATAAAGGAAGCAATTTTGTAAACAAAATTATTTTTTTATGACTTTATGAGTTACCTTCACTTGATTTTACAATAGAAAAAAAGTCAACGTAATCGCTTTTTTGTTGCAGACACGTTGATACAGTGTTATCTATAAAAAAGGTCCTAATAGGGGTTGAGAATTTTTGCCGCGAATCCACATTTTATATATTTTATCATGTACCTATGTACCAAATTTATTATAAAATATGTTTCATTCTATTATCAGCCAAACCAGACTAACCACAATTTACAATCCCAAGACTTTTCAGAAGATTTTTCAATGTTTTTGTTTTATACTTGCTCAAATTAAATATCTACTTATGTCGTATAGCTTCCTGCATTCGTTGCAAGTGGATGCAAACTGCAAAGTTACAACAGGAATTTCGTTTATATTTATACAAATAGATGCAATCTAGTAGCCCGTCCAAACAAACTTTAGACTTTTCTGCAGGACAGTCCAATATCGATAAGGAAAATATCGATGTAGAGTTTAATATTTTTATGTAAGAAGATACGTTGGGTGTGTACCTATCTGGTATTCTAGAGCCTTTTCTGTCTACCTGATTTTGTATAAGTAAGTTCATTAATTGTTTATACTTACATCAAACGAGCACTATCTGCTTCAATTTGATCTATTAATTTAGGGACATCTTCACTGATATAGGTAGAATAGCAGAGATCGCTTTAATATGATAAGGCCGTTTATTGTCTCCGTGCTTTTTAATTTCTGTAATTGAAATGAAGTATATTGTCTTTTTGGTATCCAATTAGAATATCGTTTTGGTATAGTAGTATACATTTGAGTTTTGGCAGAAACTGCTGCAGTTATCGTAGCTATTTGTAGTAGTTGTAGTTACTTGCTTTGCAAGCCTACCTTGAAAGTAGATAAGCTTCAGTTTTGATTTGTTTGCAAATATCATGCGTAGTTAAAATTACGATGTTGTTTTGAATTTGAATGTCTTGACATGATAAGTTTTTTGACATGCGTTGATAATACCAATAGTTCATAATTGTTATCAATTAATGCGTTGATTAGTTCAGCGGTATCTGTAATTGTAGTTTTGAAATGGAATCAAATGTATACAGCCGAGACATTTGATAATTACAGAATATAGTAAACGGACGTCTTGGTTTTGTGCTGTTCGTTATTATTAAAAGTGTGGTAGTGGGCGCTGTCTCCGAAACATGGAAACTGAAAAAGTCTCCGGCAATGAGGCTTCAGACAACCGTCCGCGGCCTTCGTTGATTTCTACACAAAGCAGTAGAAGTGGTGTAGTATATCGAGACTCAAACAGAGCTTTTAACATGTACTTACCTATTTTTTCACTATATGACTATCTTTATACAAACTTTTATTTATTCACGTGCTTATATCCTGTGCGGTGTCGGGATAGAACGACACTTCCCCGTTTCTTCCGTGGATGTCGTAAGATGCGACTAAGGAAATAGATTTAGTTATGCTTTAGGCGATAGGTTAGCAACCTGTCACCATATTATACTACCTCTTCCAATGTTTTCAAAACTAAAATTATGCTAGAAGTGGCTGCGAAGCTTGAAATAGTCGTAATCATGGTATTGCCTGTCACGTTTCGTGTGCTCGGCCTACCCCATTTGGGAACTTAGGCGTGATTTTACGTTATACATCAGAACTCAAATGTTTATTTAGTGTGCAATTTAAGTTTGTTGGTAGGGTAGTTGGTATTATTTACCTATTTATATTTTTTAATTTAACCTATCGCGAAGGACATGCGATGCAACGCCACAACCAAAATGACAGAGACACAAATTAGATTTCAAACTTACCTAATTGGTATTTTTTTGGTTCGGGGTCTAAAATGTAGAGTCATCTTTTTCAAATGTAAGACTACTAAACTTGTAATGTTAATTGTCTCATTGTTAATCCAATCAAAATTAAAAAGGAAACATTTTATATATCTTTTTACTTATTTTGGTAAGGTGGCGCCCGAGTTCATATTTCAACGTTGTCATCAAAAATAGAAGAAGTAGAGCCGGTTCCACTTCAACTGACCAATGCGAATGGACAGGGAGTATCGCGGGCCACGAGAAGGTTAACACTAACTCTTAATCTTTACATCATTGGCCAATGGTTTCAAATAGATTTTTATAGTTTTGTCTTTATTTTAGGAGACGGCTGCAGATTACATAAAGAAAGTTCGCAATAAATGGAGATGGAATACTCTCGTTAATGTCATAGTCGTGCAGGCCAAAGGCCTTCCTCAAACGACAGACGGCGGTTCAGTGTTCTGCAAGATAAGGTAAAAATAACTGCTAGTAAGTTACGACGATGAGTAATCAGTACGCAAAAAGTGCATAGACCTTTTGACACCCGACGACATGTTTACAAACTTAACAAACTTTTTTCAGATTGGGTACCGAAATGTACAAAACAAAGTCGCATCAGCAGCCCGAATGGCGCGAACAGTTCCAGATGCGTATTTACAGAGATCACTTGTTGCGACTTTCTGTTTGGGTGAAAGGAAAACAAAAGAACTTCATGGGAAGGTAATTGTTGTGGTTTATTAACGAATTTACAGAATGTACAGACTTTCTATGCCTGCTAAATTACAACACGAAAACATCACATTTTACTTATATGACAATACAATCTAATTATTTTGCTGACACTATTTTTTTAAATTGATTAATTGAATATCGAAAACTTGCCGAACTTAGAAAAAACTAATCTGTGTCTTCAGTTGTGTGGTGGATTTAACGAAATTGGATAAGGAGAAGACACACGAACTGCGGCAAGAGCTAGACGACGGTTTCGGAGAAATCCATTTGTACGTGACGATGTGCACTATCCGCGACACTCTGCCGTCCCCAATCGATGAAACATCTGAATTGGACATTTGGAAGAAGAAAAAATATGTTCGTATATTTTTTATATTTTAGTAGAGCAGGGCAACTCTATCTCAATTCGGTGCACACTTATTTGATGTCACATTAAAGTTGGGTTTGAAAAGAAATTACTTGGGTCATTGTCATAACCCTAAAAAAACATGTCCATTTGTAATATATAAGACATTTTTAATAATTGCATTTAATTTAC
>BHDV01018355.1:51245-65373 GCA_005406045.1 Adoxophyes honmai
ATAATTAGTCCACTCGGTGGACATATTAGTCTTTTTGGTGGAACCGAAATATCGTTATTTCGTTTTAAATCGTTTTTTTCGAATGATTGATCTCTGAATGATACTCAGTTCTGTTGGAAGTTAGAGTAAGAGTCGTAATATACCTTTGATTTTTATAAATCGCGTGTTTCATTTTTTGGCGAAAAACATTGCCTGGCTTGATAATGACCCACTTACAACTAAAGGAACTAACTAAAACTAAACTAGAATTCCGTATCTTGACTTATCGTTGTAATACTTTTAGGACTGGTTCAACGTTCAGGAGCTCCTGCAAGGTGATCTGCAGCAAGTCGGTGAGCTGCACGTGCGTGTGGCCGCGGCCCGAGGCTTGCACGGGAAGCCCAATGCATACTGCACGTTGGAACTGCACAACCAGCAAGTGCAGACCCACAGCTGCCGCGCCACCAGCGAACCCGCTTGGAACAAACGATACGTTCTGTGAGTGTTATTTTTAGTCATTCCCTCCTACTGTACCATTACCATGAGCTTATGATATGGCGGCACTCAATAGCGACGCTGCAAACGATTTGGCCGTCACACAAGCACCGCGTACGCGGGGCGTCCGCTTGGCACGTAAGCATGCCCTGTCTTCACCGCGCGATCATTCGCTTACACCGCTAACCACGAGATCGCGATGACCACACGTTGCTAGAGCCAACGGCCCACGATGGACCTCTCGCACGTATATTGCTAGCGCAAATCGCGGGTCGCGCAGCGCTGTGAGTGACCTCTCGCGAAGACCACGCCAAGCGAACGCCCCGCGCCAGTGTGACGGGGGCTTACTTCCACAAGTTACCGCTAGCGATGTCGCTAGCTATTTTAGTGCGTTTTAAAATCCTCTAATAGCTTTTATGCGATATTAGCCCAGCGAGTAAACAATATTTTGATTCAACGTGCAGTTAGGAAGGTGTCCTAGCCAGAGTTATTAGCCACCCGAGCTTCAGCGAAGTCATATTTATCAAGGATATTTCATTTTAGATTTTGAGTTGGCAGGTATAATACCTACCTAGTGACTGGTTGCTAGCCTGTCGCCTAAAATATACCTTAACCAAATTAAATATACTTTTCCAAGTACCACTTAAATAATTATAGACTTTGTTATCTAATGATTAAAGTGCATACCTACTAAAATTACTCGGGGTTGCTTGTACTTGTTTGTAAAAAGCTGCGCTACTTAAACAATAATTTATTTATCACAGTCAATTGTTGAATGCTATTCAATCACTTTATCTGTTTTCGATAACGTCATTTCATTTGTCACTGAATCCATAATCTAATGAAATGAAAAGATTGCAATTAAGTAATTTGATTGAATTTGCAACTTTCTTTCATGTTATAAATACCTAGTGGTTGAATGACGTTATGCAAGTTTAATAATTGTTGTTGAGGAAACTTTAAATATTTTGGAGACTGATATTTTTTGTCATTATTATTACTAATAATTTATTGTTTGCAACTGAAGAGGCTTGTGTTGAAATGGCATTTTCAATATTCTTCTAACCATTTTTTTTTACAGAAATGTATATGATATTACGTCGACATTGGACGTAAAAATTAATGACAGTTCGTTAAGATCCTCCTTTCGTAATGAGACCCTGGGTGTAGTGTCTATACCGTTATTCCGAATAATTGGAGGAGAGATGAGATGGTACGCTTTAAAAGACACGAATAAAAGAAATAGCGCCAAAGGAAACCACCCAAGAGTTCTGTTACAGATGTCAATGGTGTATAATCCGGTAAATTAAACACAAGTACCTACACAACACTAATTTTTGAATTACATTTCGTCATAAAGATATATACCTACCTATTTAATAATTTTGTTTGCAGACAAAAGCTGCGTTAAGGTTGTTCCGTCCAAAAGAAGTGAAGTACCTGGATAAACCTAAGAAATTAGATCTGGATATTGTGTATAAAAATACTGTTGTTATTCAAGACTTATTTGTTTTTCTGCACTGTTTGAACGACGGCTATAAGTAAGTACGTACCTACATGAACCAACTCTCATATTCTACTTATCGTATAGGTATGGGTCTATGGGTACTTCCCATTTATTAATTTACTAACGTAATATTACTAGCAAACGATTCTACTTTAAAATTTCTCGAATAGGCGCAGTCGAAGACAGAAATATCTAGACATCAATAGCGTAATACGCATGTGTCTGTGCTGGTTAAACCATAAAAAACACACGAACGAGTACTTTGTTTTCAAGCTCTTTCCTATTCGTCGGCACATTCATTTATTAATTGACTTAATACTTTAAGTTACTCTACTCTACAGTAGGTGCAAAAGCTGCTGAAAAATGCTGAAAACCATTTAAAAAGATCAAGATAGTTCGATGTCCTTGCTAAGTTTCATCGATATATTTTTTTGCATGTTAGGAAAACAATTCTTGTTGTTTTAATTTAACACTGGATACAAAATCCATTGGCCATGTTCAATATAGCAATTCTTATACCTATTGACATTTTTATCACCACCGACATAAAGAGAAACGTCGCTCTCGAACTGCGTCTGAAAAAGGACGGTTAAGTACTTACTAAGTACGACTTGCATGCTAAGTCCCCAGCTTGTCATATGTTTTACTTGGCTCATCTAGTATCAGTATTTATCATCACGTTTTGTAATTAGCTTAAAGTGCAAAGTGTATGGTCGTTTGAATTGAGATCAGGATTGAAATCCGATTAAAGGATAAACGTGTTAATAATTAGCCTTCGAAAAGGTCGAATCGTTAACAAATAGATAATGTTATCTTGTTCTTACGAAATGATTAGGTAGTTACCATAATGATAATAGTCCTGAAAAACAACAAAATAAATAAGGTGTAATTATTGTCAGTGGTGTAAAGCGGATCTTCTTTATCTGGTCTAAATTAAACTGTACCAATGAACAGCGTTGATTAGAGGAATTACTTTAATAGGGCTTTTTTTTATTAGATACGATATGGAAACCTAGCAGGATCATGATAGTATTAGTAGGTAGGTACTTTTGCTGTTTGACTGTATGACTGACAGATCCATAACACAACACATGACGCTAGTATCCACGATAAAATCTCGCAGACCAAATAAAGGGACCTACAGGCTGGTTCTGACAGTTTTCATTTTTCATTTGTCGATTATTTCGACTTAAGTATTAGGTTTAACTCATGTTTAAATATCTTTAGCCTCGCAATGGTGGACATTATCGTGCACGAGTGGACCAACGTTGCTCTAATAAGTAGGTACCTACCTACTCGGTGCCTGATAACACGTCTGTCCTTCTAACGTAGTTCGAGGTTAGAACTTGATGTTATCGCCCAATTCCACCGCTTAATATTAGGTCAGCTTCGACTTTTAAGTAAAATATATAGCTAAGTATTGATTCAAAATAGTTAGCTCTCAAGTCACTTATTCTACAGAACGTAAAAGTTTACGTCTGCATAACAAACAAAAGAAAACGAACGCGAACCCTGAACCGTGTCTCTACAGATTTAGATATTGTATCTTTTGTTCACGGAGTGAATTCACGAAATTTACATTGAACAAAATTTATTATCCTTAACTTAGTCTTTATCGCATTGAGTTTCTATCCTGTTAGGATGTTATATATGTTTTGATAGTAAAATTTACTATTTAAATAATATTGTTAAAGTTTGTTCGCGAGGACTCGGATAAACTTGTTAGCGTCTCAGAAGACCTCAGGACCGGGACTTTTTTTGCAACCATCTAGGATCGCTACCCCGGGCATGCGAAATTTAAAGATTTTTATTTTTAATCACTAGCTGTGCCCGCGACTCCGTCCGCGTGGACTTTGATTTAACTCTGGCTACTAATAATAATAACTCTGATTGTCAGATACTGTTTGTTCATTTGTACGAATTAATATCAAGAAAAGAAAGTGAACTTGAACGCTTCATTCAGAGCAAAATAAACAAAACACAAAAGACATACACGATACGTTTTGTGAAACTTGGAACGTGCAAAACCATTGGTTATATTTTGGGTGTTTTACAGGAAAAAGTTAACTTTGAGTATTAGATATAACAATTAGTTATAAAGCTTCTCTGTACACGATGTTCACAAACTACTAAAAGATACTACGCACGATGTTGCACGTGGAGCCGGCGAGAATTAAAGCGTGGAGTTTTCTAGGGTAGGGAGGGACCTCTTCGACGTACTGCTTACGCCCAGGTTTTTCGCCAAGTTGGTCCACGACACCTCTTGGTCGTGCAGTCGGTGCGGCTTTTTTTTGGGCGGTGGGAAAATGCTTTACGCATACCGCCACGTCTTGGGGACGACGCGACGGTTATGTACTTATGTAGGGCTCTCCTCACAGGAAGGCATACCCATTAAAAACCCATCGGTGGTTCCTGCCCGCCAGATTAACAGGCGTCGGGGGGTCCCTAGGGATGCACCAGCTCACTTTTTCGTCGCGTGGGTGATATTCATCGACAAAGTGAAGTAGGCTGCGTCGTCGGCGAAAAGTCCCAGTTGGACGTCACCGATCACCGGAGAGTCGTCGATGAAGAGAACATAAAGGGCCGGTGACAAAGCTTCGCTGTGGGACGCCCGCTAGGATGCGGCGCTTCGTTGAGGTAGCATCTTCCACCGTCACGACGTGTCTTCTGTCATTTAGGAAGGAGGCCAGAGCGCGGAGCTGGTAACGCAGATAGTTTGAATAGCAGCCACACATGCCATACCCTGTCGAACGCCTTTTCAATATCCAGCAATACAGCCGCTGCTTGCTCCTTCCTGTTTCTCGGCTCGGCCAGGAAGTGAAGCAGTCTCGTTAGCTGCAGGGTTCTGGAGCGCGCTCTACGAAAGCCGAACTGTTCGTGGCGCGGTGCTATGTGTGGTTGCAGATATTTTAGCATTAACCTTCCGAACACCTTGGGAGTGGTGCTGAGGAGTGCGATCGGTCGATGACTCTCAGGTTTCTGTAGATTCTTCCCGAGCTTCGGTATCATTATCAACCGACCGAGCCGGCCGGTGCGCGTGACTCCGTTTAAGATTCCAGTCATCGCCGCGATGGTCCATCGCGGTAGATGTGGCAGGGCCATGTTCGGGATCGTGTCGACGCCAGGTGTTTTCTTTGGGTTAGATCTCTTTAGCTACCTTTCCACTTCGCTGGGCGAGACGATAACTGGGTTGTCATGGCGGGTCTCGATGGGTGGGGTGAAGTATCTCTCCAAGTGTTCGCTGAGTGCTGCTGTGTACTCGGCGTCGTCCCATGGGTTCGGCTGCAACCGCTTCTCGAGGCACTTGGCAAAGATCTCCGCCTCGTCTTCCGCTTTGTACCACATTTGGCCGTCCCGATCTCGCAGTGGTCTCGTTGGCGTCGATCTATCTCCGTCTATCGACGCGATGTAGCTCTACCAGGCCTCTGTAACATGCAACTTCAGTTCTTCTTTGGCCTTTTCTACCAGGGTCTTTAGGGAAGGGCATCTAGTCAGCCGCCACCGCCGCCTCAGTTGGCGGGTACGCTGTATGAGATCTGGATCTAGGTTGGGAGTGAGTTTCTCCTCTTTGTTTCCGGAACAGTGTGTGTAGCTCGACTAAGCGACTTCTGGATGTTGGCGGCCAGTGTGTTGGCGGCTTCTTCCACGTCCTCAGCGGATGTGATCGGTCAGGTCTGGGATTTCTTCTCCAGAGCTGCTGAGAACACTTTCCAGTTGATGCGTCTTCCCGGCCACCGTTCTATTGTGGTTGCCGTGGACTTCGGGACTGGTATGTGATCGGATGCCAAGTCAGGGAGTACCTCCTGCACCATCTCTACAGTCACTTTCTTGCTAATTGCGAAGTCTATGACCTGCTCCGACCCGCTCGCAACGCAGTAATTGGTCTGTTCTTCGGGTTCCAAGACTGCGGCTTTGTGGATCGCCCTTCCGGCGGTATCTGTGTTGATGGAGTGCCAGGCTGGATGTTTGACGATGAGATCACCCGCCAGGATGATCTGCATGGGTGCCATGCCGTGATGTTGGCCATGCCACGCCAAGTTCTGCCGTGATGTTGGCCGGTGATGCCGCCGGTCTGTAGGCCGCATAGATCCGTAGTTGACGGCCCTCCAGTAGGACGTCAACTTCCAAGATGTTCAGGGGGTTGAGTTGTTTAGGTTGGCCGCGGTGGAACTCGCGGCGGGCTTTATAGTAGTGCTTGCCGCGCCTGTGCAACGTCCAACTTAAAATTAACCCTATTTTGTATGGTTTAGTATATTACTGCCAGCTCTTCTTATGTTGGTTGTTTGTTCGTGTGTTATCTGTATTTTTTTTCATAATTATGCAAGTTCCATATTATCATTTAAAGGACTATAAATTACAAAACTTCAATGCTTTCACTAAGTTTTCTATAAACCAACAACGATACTTTCAAGCACTAATTGATCAATTCTTAAAATGGATGTAACTTTTTTATTTGTGAACCGATTTCAATAAAATATACCCTATATGTTAATCCGAAAAATTGCCTATACATCAGTGAAAACCGCAACCTTCTACGTTAAGCCGTTTTAGAGATTAGCGCGCACAAACAAACAGACAAACAGACAAACAGACAAACAGACAAACAGACAATAATTCTAAAAACTATTGTTTTGGGTTCTATTACGCTAGTAAATAGCCCTAGTAACAGTTTTTCTCAAATATCTTCAATGTACAGACACGGCCTTGTTACAGATTTATTATATGTATAGATAGATATAGATAGATAAACTTGTTAAAAACTTTCTAAATAAATTGTTCGACTTCTTTAAAAAAATACTAGAGTACCGTTTCAATTTTAACACGCATATTTGCACCTATTTCACTCCCCATATGCGTTTTTTAACAAACGTACAACGTACAGTTGTTATCTATTAACCACTTTAATATACCTAGAACCCTAGTATAAAGCAAGTGACACACTCATAACTCACGTCTCTAATCGCAGGAAAGTAAGTAAATGACGCTGAAAGCGAGGATAGCCGTGTGCTATTTGTCTCAGTTTCATCGAGCACGAGCCGCCGCGCTAGCAGAGGCTTGAAACATGTAGAGTTAAACCCGATTAAAGGCGTGAGTCATCCGTTTACCACTATCACTATGAGCGAGTGTCACGTTCATGAATCATATTCTAAGGGTCTCCCCCACATTAGTCGACGCCTCTTCGGCAAAATGCGGGTGCGGGTAGCGTTATGTCAACGCAATAAGGGCGAACAAGACGTCAATCGGCTTGGCTCGTTCGACCGAGAATGGCCGAGCCAATTCACGTCTTGTTCGCCCTTATTGCGTTGACATAAAGCTTTTTCTACCCGCATTTTGCCGAAAAGGCGTCGACTGGTTTGGTGAGACCCTAACAGTGGTGTTAAGGTCCGACCACACCGCAGCTTAAAAAACGGTCACGATACGGAATTGCAGTGACGTGTCGTATGCGTACCGGTTTTGACATAGATAAATATACTAATTACCCCACACCGCTGCTTAGAAATCGGTGACGGTACGGTATTGCGTCAGCGTATTTTAAGCAGTGGTGTGGGGAGCATGCGTCAAAAACGGTGCGTATACGACGCGTCACTGCGATTCCGTATCGTGACCGTTTTTTGAGCTGCGGTGTGGTCGGTCCTTTATTCTCTAATGTAAGTAACTAAATTTGTAGTGCCAATTTTTCCATACAATATGACAGCTAATTTTGACACCTTGAAGTCGAGCTTGCCGACGAGTTTAGTTTGTTACGTAGTAGAATAACACAACAATATCCCAAGTGTCTTATTACGTTTAAAACACGAGTCACTCTCGTCTGCGTTAATACGCATCAGTTTGCATGGGAACTTCAGACAGCGCCTCTCAGCGGCACGTTTACACAACTGTCGTGATTGACAAGACAAGTAGCGTTCCCATACAAACTGTACGTCTAGTGTGTTCATTTCGATGGTGCAGTCGTTAACGAATTCGTTTGCGATTTGTCGCGGAATGTATGGAGAGTTGGAGACTTGTCGGCCGTGGCAGTTGTGCAAACGTTCCGCTGGCGGCGCTGTCTCGCTATCCATACAATTTTGCGATAACTCGCAAATGAATTCGTTAACGACTGCACCATCGAAATTAACATACTAGACGTACTATGCGTATTAGCGGTGACGAGAGTGATTCGTGTTTTGACCGTAATGACGTCACGTACATATCCCGGCGCATCTCAAAGGTGTATCGTTGTTGCACAGGCGTCTCTTCGAGTGGGATAACCTGGAACTGTCCGTGCTGGTGCTTGTGGGATGGATTGTCTTCTGGTTTTACTTCAAACCTTGGACAATACCGCTGTTTTGCTTAGCCCCCTTCGTGTTTCACTTGGTATGGGGCCGAAATTTGGGTAAAGTTTTGGTAATTTACTTGCTTGCTTATTTTAGGTGGGCTTTGACTGAATTTAAACTTTTTTTACAGCTGAGAAAACGCTCGAGACTTCTTACAGAGACTACGATGACGGAAATTTAATGAATAATACTGAAAGGGTAATACATGATTAGCTACATTTAAACTTTTAGATTATTTTATTTATTTATTTTAAGTATTCAAATTCAAATTCAAATTCAAAACTTTATTTATGCAAATAGGCTCCTAAGAGCACTTTTACACGTCATTTTTGATTTTACCAGCGCTTCGGAAAGACCATCATTGCCAAGAAGAATGCGCCGCAAGAAACTTGGCAGAAAGTCATTTTTTCAAAAAAAGTTAATTACAAAAAATGTATTATATATTACAAAAAAAAAAGGAAAAATTGACATAAAAGCAATCAGTGTAATTCTTAGAAATGACCCGTGGGTAGTCTTATTAACAAACAGTTACATACAAATAACTCAGTTTTAGTTGCTTAGGATGAAAATACTTTTTTTTCTATTATTAGTTTGTTGTTGAACATGAAACTATGTGATACTCACTGACAAGGTGAAAATCAGCTGATGAGGAATTTTAGATATCCTTAATTTCATGTGCTCTCCCTACCCCTCCTGGGAATACAGGCGTGAAAATATGTATGTATGTATTAAATTTTAAAGGCGATAGTAGCGAGGCGACATTAGTTATGTCGAGCATGAACAGTCGCACGAACAAAGCGATGGCGCGCAGTGCGCGTTTGGCCGCAGCCATCGCGTCTGCTAGATGAAGAACTTCGGACGAGCCTAAAACATGTCTAGCTAAACTCGACATAACACGTGAGTTTTCCGTATTTTTTCAATTAAATTCCATTTATTGGGTTTCAGCACGAACAAAATTTAAAAGGAAAAGTTCAGACACTGCCCGAAATTGCTACAGGGATAATTTCTAACATTGAACTCGTGGTATCCTTGTTTGAGAGATTGTACAAGTAAGTTAATAAAAAAAGAAAATCTAATGCTTAAAATACCCAATACTACCTCAGCTAAGCCTTGTAAATGTGACTAAGTGTCCTTTTTGTTTTATTCCAGTCTAGCAACGTTTAAAGTACCGTTCCTGAGCTACGTGACAATGCTGCTACTCGTCGCAGCTTCTTTTGTCATTTATTTTATTCCATTCAACTATCTAATGATGGGACTCGGTACGGTATCGTTCTGAGCACGCAAGATTGTGCCTCACGAGAAGTTTAACGAAAAACAAAATATTAATCTGTGGCTGTTGTTTACAGGTGTATATAAATTTATCAGAAAATATTTAAATCCTGATAGGACGTTGAATAACGACTTGGTCGATTTTATATCACGGATACCGGATAACAAAGTTTGGGTACGTGTGATTGAAAATATTTTTAACCGACTTCAAAAAAAGGAGGAGGTTCTCAATTCGTCGGGATATTTTTTTATCATTATTATTTTTTTTATTATTTTTTTTTATGTGTGTTCGCTGATTACTCGAAGACGCCTGGACCGATTTGGAAAATTTTTTTTTTGTTTGAAAGGGTATAGTTTCCAGGTGGTCCCATTGCCAGCATATCTTGATCTGGTGATGGAATATGAGGGAAATCGAGGGCAACCCTCAAATTTTATTGGCACAGGTAATGTTTTTAGTACATTTTTCAAAGCTACACCAGTATTTACGTCTGGCAGTAAAAAAAATATGACTGAGCTGATGATGGAAGGTCAACTCCTTAATGCTTAGGAGTTAAAGGATAATTCTTTCAATACTGAATGCACCTGCAGACTGGAAAATATAATTTCAGTAATTAGTGAGGCCTGCTGGTGATGGAAGGTCACCCTCATTATTAGACAAATGCTTTCAGTATAGCCCAAATTTGAAGTCGGTTTTTTTTTGTTTAAAATTATTAGAGGCGAGCGATAGTCGGATTGCAGATTTCATTTGTTTGTTGCCGTTTTGCAGAAAGATTGGAAGGAACTGAGCGTCCCAGAGCCTTTGCAGCGAGCGCCCTCTGACAACAAACTTACGCGGAGTTTCAGCGACTGCCCGCCTGATTCGGATCTGGCTAGCCCTTAATTACCAAGGCATGATGACGGACGAAGATTTACACGGCCAAGCTCAGTGGTTAGAGAACCTCACTATGAAGCCTAAAGGTCCCGGGTTCGATTTCCGGTCGGGACAGATTTTTTTTATGACGAATACGAATGTTTGCTCTCTGCGAGTCTTGGATGTTTATCTACCTATATAAGTATGATTATCCGTCGTGATTGCTGTAAATTGTTCAATGATATTATTAATATTCATGTACCTATATTTATTAACATCTAAGGAAGTTAGAAAGTTAGACATTTAAAGAAATACTTACATAATGTATAAATATTATAAAAACCTTGGCTGCCGTCGGTACTGTTATTATTATTGTAGGTATTACGAAAGAAATAAAACACTGTTAGTAAATTAAATAAGTATCCTTATTATTATCTTTATCCTCATATCCTTAACTAACATCACAATTTTCATTAAAACTAGATTTGGCTACACTAACAATAGTAGAGTTAGAGACATAGCAAACATAACAGGAAGCTACATCTTTGGCTTAGTTTAATGCACCGCCGTGAGCTCGATGCTTTCACAGTTCTTCCCCCGATTTATGTTTTAAGGGGCAAACTACCAAACGATTACTTCATGGTAAGCGATTACCATCCCCCATTGATACCTGCAACGCCAGGGGAGTCGCTATGTATTTCTGGCCTTTAAAACTCCCTTAACCGCTCCTAAAACTATGGCACTGTGCATGCATGGGGCCAGTTTTCGAACTACACATGTGAAAACAAAACCCGACAGTCGAGAAAAACTACGATCGATACATAATTTGAAAATAGAAGTAAAGTGTGAGAAAATTAGCGAAACAATAGATATTATTACTTAGAAAGTTAATTGTATCTTTATTTTTCGTGTGTTTCAACAGTTTTAAGCTACTGTCGAGTTGTATTTGGCACAGGAATGACAAATCGGCTTTGGTCGGGGCTGGTCGCGCGACGATCCTTGCGCCCGCACAGGTTGTCCACTACCGTCGTTTCATGGAGTTTTGCCTGTTCAAATTCGGTTCAGGAACTCTTAGCTCTCTCCATTCCTTCTGTAAAATGACAGTTACTGAAATTACCATCACCAAGTAGCGACGTGATAAGGTTACTATAAACTGCGTCCACGAGTCTTCTTACCAATTCAATATTATCAGGAACTCGCGACAAAAAGTCCAACAAATCATTGTTAGGAACTCTTTCTGGGCTTAGCAGCTTTCGTGTGAATTTGTACAAACCTGCAACAATGGTTACGTAGGTTTAAAATTATTCATTTTTGACGTATCTACTTATCAGCTCAGGTCCATTCAGGATAACATTACACTTTTACGGTCAATTAATCACACATTTTTAAGTCTACACAAGGCGTCACCGCCAACGGTGAAACCATTGGTTTAGAGAACATTATAACAAACAGTGATAAGTGTTATTGCAATAACGATTTACTATTTTACCATTCCTTTGGATCTCTTAGAAAAAAATAATATTTTGTAGGTTAAAAGTCAAATGTTATCCTGAATGAACCATAGATAGGTATCTATTCTATTTTCGACTTCACCATTAAGCAGCTGTCAGCTACCTATTTTTTCGCAAGTAACTTTAAAATACAATGTCTGTCTGTGGATGTATAATGTACCTAACTATGTTATAGGTACTTATTGTAAAAATTTACTTCTGTTTGTTCTCCTATAATGAGTATAAAATTAAAATAAAATATACATGACACCGGAAAATAACAAGATGCGTAAATAGAAATTTCCTAAAATTTTCTACGAAAATTATAAACTTATGAAAAATTCTAAACCAGAAGCAAATTGTATTATTTTACGCCCTAATTTTCATGAAAATATCATACTAGGTTAGGTTAGATTATATCATGTAAGTTTAGGTAGGTTTGATGTATGGTATGTATGTGTTTAGGTAAGATTAGGTAATGTTATGTTAGATGTGTCAGATTACGTTAGGTTAGGTTAGATTACATACAATTTTGCGAAAATGTAGGGGTAAAATATTTTTTGTCCCTTGTGTACGGATTGTGTTATCTTCCGGTGACATAAACAAAACAAACAAGTACATCAAGCAGGTAGGCAGAGCACACGAAGCGTTACATAGACAAAACCCCGACTATTACACGTTTCGTAGGCCCTTTCAGAATATTTTTAGGTTCTGAAGTTAAAACAAAGGTGGGCTGATGAGTGTTTGATGGCATAACTGTTAACGTATATCATCATGCCTGTATTCTCAAATAGTGTAGGCAGAGCACACAAAACGCTACATGGACAAAACGATGACTATTTCACGCTTCGTGGCCATTTCTAGCATATATATTTTTTTGGTTTCAAGTTGGCATGTACGGTCGACCAAGAAAGTGGTCTACCACTTTTGACAAAAGTTTCTGTGAGATCAAAATTATCACAAGGTTGACATTGTCACTTATGGCGAGGGGAAATCGACCTTGTTGTTTCATGAGGTTCAAATGAATATCGATCTTGAGGGGGTAAACCAATTTCTTGGTACTGTACAGTAGTGACAGGTTGCTAGCCTGTCGCCTAAAATATGTATACTTTAACCTTTTTCCTTAATCGCCTTTTGCGACATCCACAGAAGTAATGGAGAAGTGTTGTTCTAAACCAGACACCACAGGGGGACACGGGCACGCTTATAAAAAATAAATATGACATCGTATTGTTTTACATACCTAATGCCATCAATAAATAATTGGCCGGGATGAAGTACAGCGCTACCGATGTTATTACCAAAAGAATCATTGCCAAGTAGCTCAAGTACGGCACGCTAAACATCACCAGGCTGGAAATAAGACACGGTCATTATCATAACAAGCAGCGGAAAAACTTAAAATAGCGATAGTGGGTTCATACTTCTTGATCCTCTCGATAAGCGACACGATGTAGTCGATACTGTTCTTGGTCGTGAACGTGAGATCTTGCAGTTCATATAAGCGTTCCTTTATCGTCATGTCGTCCTAGAAACAAAACGAGTAAATGTTAAGAGAAATAGTAATAAGCCGTCATTAATCCCACAAAGGCAGACAGATTGCTGACGCGCTGCTAACCCAAAGGCATAACTTGCATACATCACGCCTGTACCTACTCCCAAATGGGGTAGGCAGAGCACACTAACGCTTCGTAGAGAAATTCATGACTATCACGTTTCGTAGCCACTTCTAGCATATTTTTAGGTTTTATGTTAATAGTGACAGGTTGCTAGCCTGTCGCCTAAAGCATTATCTTGACCTAAGTCGTCTCTTTTGACAAATACGGTAGAAATGGATAAGTGTTATTGTAAAGCCGACATCACAACAATCCGACACCACAACGCTTAAGAGGATAGGAGTCGCGCCACTTCTCCATACAAACGTAGTCCCCTGTTTTCTCCGTGAATAATGACATTAGAGCAAAAAATTTTTTTACATTATATTTGTATCTGTTGTGGCTTTGCCCCTACGATTTGCTTTTATCGATAGGTATTCTAAATAAAAAAAAATAAAATAAAAAAATTGAATATCGATAAAAGCAAATCGTAGGGGCATTGATCCAGTCAATAGAAACGAGTTAAAGGGGTTACCTGGAACGTTTTCTGGGAGTTTTGAAAATTGGTGAATTTATAGATTTTGATGTGCTCTTTCCGAATTTCAACTTTGCCACCTCGTATCTTTGCC
>BHDV01018355.1:89745-120438 GCA_005406045.1 Adoxophyes honmai
TCAGTAACTTATGTAAAATTCATCTGTCTAGTATCTTTTGTAATGTTATTGTGTTCGGCGAGATTCGTTGCTGACTGTACCTACACAACATTTCTGCTCCGTCTGGTTCAAACTTAGGTACTTAGCTAGATTCCACACGAACTAACATTTTACTTGGTACATTGCAAGTAAAATGAAAGCTTTTAAAAATAAAAAGACGACTTTTACATAATCTTACTACTTACCATGATGCTATAACATTTGACTAAAACATGCATTACAATAAATAAATGGAGTGCCTAACGGAAAATAGGTATTTTTCCATTCCGTTCGGATTTAATGATTTTGGTACGAATTTCCGGGTCAAGTCATCAAATCATTATGTTCTGATACGCACGGCTGGACGGCAAAATATAATACATAACTATTACGAAAACCGCTTGATATTTATACCTGTGAATGGACATTTTAAAATAATCTGTATCTATCGTCATATGAACGTCTAGTGTGTTCAAAACGATCATGGATCCGATAAAAATTTAGTTTGCTAATTAAGGCGTATTGTATTGGGACGTGTCGACCGCGGCAGTTGTACTTATTACCTCTATTTTACATAAGTTTAGCTTAGCGGCGCTGCCTCAGTTTTCATACAATTCCGCGTTAATTCGCAAACAAAATCGTAATCGAATCAATAATCGGTTTGAATACACTAGACGTTAACATAAAAAGCATAATAGAGACTACCTGATAATAATGCGGTATTCCAATTATCGGTTATGGAGCTACAAGTAATTGGAAAATATAGTAAGTACTTATTGTTTCTGACTGATCATTGTGCAATGTTTGATGACAAAATACGTATTTTGCCACCAGCGTCACCGTCATCAGAGGCACTGCGGCTGCTCCAAGACGGATGACGAATCAACGCGACCCCGAGTGTCGCTGCTATAGACAATGCTCAGCGTTGCCAATCATTTTTTACGCATTTACCAACATTGGCCAACAGAACTGTTGTTTCCCTTTCAGCACGTTGAGGCCACGTAAAAAAAAAATGGTTGCCTGTAAAGTCGGTTTTACGGGCGAAGATTTTACGTGACAACGTCTTTTTCTCGGTAGAATATTTATTGATTTAAGACGTTGTCACGTCAACTCCCAATCGTGACAGCTGTCCATGTCTGCGTTTGACGTCTCACATGATACCATAGAGGCTTCGCACTATCGAAGCGCCACCTCCTTAACACTGCGGGCCTCTCTCTCGTTCGGTGACGTCATCGTAACGTTACCGAGCGTTACACTTTTTCATAAGTGACTCCCAGCCGCAACCTAATTTAAGACGTTGTTACGTCAAAAACAACACTTTTTGTCAAATATTTTGATCGTCAGTAAAGATCTGTCTGATTCTTTAAAGTAGGTACTTATTACAACTCGCGCGGTGTCGATGTGTCAAAATTATCTGTCATATTAGGTTAATTAGGTAGTACAGTATTACCAAACAAAGAATGCTCCACGATATACTTGCGTAATAAATCAGTTTTGTGGCGCGGGAAACTTCGATCTACCAATGATAAAAGAGATTTTTTCGCGCGCTGAACACTTGCGTTGTGGTTGGTTATTGACAATATTGACTGAAGTCTCAGACAGATCACTCATGACAGATGTCTAGCACCCCAGCGCCAAATGGATCAGGTAGCCGAACTAAAGAGTGTGCATAGCAAGCCAAATTGCGCCCAGAGCGCTTGTAAATAAAGTTCAATATAGATAAATTACTCGTTCGCCTACTCTCGGATATCGTTCTGTGCTTCTCGGCGCAGACGGTAACAGCCGATGTGACTTATTTTATTGGGAATACTGTACGAAAAATTTGGCAGCTTGACGCTGTGCTCGTCGTGGTTCATGAATAAGTCAACCCCGTCAGTATAACAAAACAAAATTAAAACAACAATAACTAGATATAGAAACAATGAACTTCCTACTTAACATACACTTACAAAACACGTTGACTGCAATACATAACTCCTGTTTAATACGAGGGACCATTATCCACGAGAGCTCAAATGAACATGGACACTGTCCTACTGCCTCGGGGATTTCGTTGAAATCTGTCCAGCGGTTGGAGCGGTTGATTATAAGATGGGAATAAGTACTCTATTTTTGACTATACTTACATATACATACATACTTAGGTACAACATGCTATAAAGTACCAAAGTGGGTCCATATCGGGTTGCATAAAGTTTGAAGTCATACATTTTAAAAGCATACATATTTTTGTCATAATCATCACTAAGCATAACTGAAGTAAGCCATAAATTTTTAAGCATAATGTTTTATGGCATACATTTGATTCACATAAAACAATATACGCATACTTTATAATGGGCATACAGAATAAACTCATAAACTGGTTGTGCATAAAACATGCGAAGCATAATGTACGATTCGCCATATTTATTTTGCGCATAATAATTTGCATAAACTAGCCTAACTTAACCTACGTTTTTGGCCGCGATTCGGTTCATGTGTGAGGTCACAATTCTAACCTAACCTAACCTACTTTTTCGGCCGCGATTCGGTTCACGCGAGATCACAGTTCTAACCTAACCTAACCTATTTTTTGGTCGTTAATCATCAATGTTATGGCTGGTTAAATGTATGACAGCCATAATTATGACTGAAAATAATTATGACCATACATTTTATGACAATTCAAAATTATGTCATTCGTCTTTATGGTAAAACCATTTATGACTAAAAATAATTATGACAGGGAACATTATGACAATAGTACACTTTATGCCAAAAAAAATTATGAGTTTCAACTTTATGGTTAAAGTGTTGTGACAATCGATTTTATGACAATGGTTTGTATGCGACTAGAATAGCACCCTACCAAAGTACACCTAGACAGGTGTAAAGAAACAAAAGGCTGATGCAGTATAGTATCGTCTGACTTTCTCGATTTTTATATGCCTATTTTATATGCCATTTTTATATGGCCAGAAGATATATTTAATTACTAGAAAGCTGAATTTAAACTTTGGTTGATAAATCAACATTTTGCATCCGAAAGTTATAGACGTGTATGAAAAACCTGCCAAGTGCGAGTCGGACTCGCGCACGAAGGGTTCCGTACCAAAAACAGTAAAAAGCACTTTTTTTCTATGGGAGTTTGGGAGTCCCCCTTAATTATTATTATTTTGTTTTTAGTATTTGTTATTGTACAATACCAACACATAATCATCTGTAAAAATGTTAACTGCCTAGCTATCACAGTTCTTGGTCGTATATGGTCGTAGCTCCCGTCTACACTTTTATTAAAAATAGTGTTGCTGGTTATAATACGTAAGTAGTTAAAAGACCAAGACTTACTTGAATTTGCAGTAGAGCCCGTTAGCACCACTCGCTGGGCCGTGAGGCAGCTCCCTGGCATCCACCAGCACTACGTTAACGATGGACTTCCAAGAGCGTCTAAGGATGTCAAACTTTCTGTTTTTCCAAACGTACTGTAAAAAAAGTTATTTTTAGATACAGAATATACATTTACCATATATCTTATGATGAAAAATAAAACTCTACTTATTGTGATAGTTAAGCACTTTGTAAACATTAATCGGAAAAATCCGCGGAATCATAGATGTTCCTGTTTAAACAATCTTTGAAAATTGCAAAGTTTATTTAAGAAGGTGCAGGTACGTATACATATTTAGTTAAGTACATACAATAAAGATTTACATATACACTAGCTTTTGCCCGCGGCTCCGCTCGCGTTAATTTCGGGGTAGCACAGAAGAGATAGCTCATCCCATATACCAATTTATAGCTTTCTACATATAAAATTGCGGTATTCTCCACAAACTTCCACCTCTCACTTTAGTGAAATGGGGAGTTTTGAAGAGACAAAAAGTAGCCTATCCCTTCAACTATCTCCACCCAAAAATCACGTCACTACGTCGCTTCGTTTAGCCGTGAAAGACTGATAAACAAAGAAAGTAAACAAACACACTTTCCCATTTATAATATTAGTATGGATTTTAATTTATATCCCGTGTAGTGCCGGGTTAGAATAGCACCTCCCCCTTTCTTCCCGTGGGTGTCGTAAGAGTCGGCTCTGGGAAAGGGTTAGTGTATTGTGGGCGATGGGCTAGCAATCTGTCACTGCAGTATCACGTTTGATCATCTGGTTGCTCTGAAATCGCTAAACGTGGCACTGGATTTTTGAATTCATGTGCTCTGCCTACCCCTCTCGGGAATACAGGCGGAGGATATGTATGTATGTGTATTTTAATTTTGCGCGCTATTCGAGGGCGTTTTAGTAAATAGTAAAAAGACAATTAATCTTCTTTGACGAATCAAAGCTGAAGAGTTTGTTTGTTTGTTTGTTTGAACGCGCTAATCTCAGGAACTATCGGTTCGAACTGAAAAATTATTTGTGTGTTGGTTAGACCATTTATTGAGGAAGGCTTTAGACTATATAACATCACGCAGCGACTAATAGGAGCGAAGAAAATATTGGAAAATGTGGAAAAAACGGGGGGGAATAGCATGGGAATAGTCACTCATCCACGCGGACGGAGTCGCGGGCACAGCTAGTTATTCATAAACCAACAATGTATCAAAACATCTAAACATCCAAATAGGTTTTATGTGGCCAAGTGGCTAGCTGGCTGGTGATAATATGCCGTAAATAATGTCAAAATTTGTCAGTTCAGTATAAATTTTGACAGCCGCGTATCTTAGGGAATAAGGGTTAATTTATTAACGAAATGTAAGTAACTTTCGCCGTAACGACATTAGTGCTGAATAATATAAAGTACCTATTTTACTCGCAAAAAAGCGGGAGACGTATGAAAATCAGCGGCGCTTCCGTCGTTCTTGAGCTAAATAGAGAAGGTTTTAATAAAAACGCGTAAGATGTATGAAATATTGCGGCGCTTACTGTTTTTTGGAGTTGAAAAATTTGTATGGGAGAACGATTTTTTAGTTTTTTAGTATGTTACACTATTTTTTTCCACACTTTCTCATCTTACAAACCTTCCCTGAACTTCAACGAACATTAAAAAAAAAGAATTGGCCAAATCGGTTCGAGCGTTCTGGAGGTATTTCGTCAGGAAGGAAAACACGACTTATTTTTATATAGTAGATTAAGAAGCGACTTTGCAGTCACTGAGGCCAGTTGTGTAAAACTTACAAGTTGTATACCGACCAGTTACACTAAGTGCTAACGACCTTTTCGAGTAGGTACAACTTGATACCAATGTAGGTATTGTAAAAATAAGTAACTAATTAGTTGAGCTACAAATGTCAAAATTTATAAAATCTGAAAGGTATCGGATTGATTCGCATTGACGTCTAATAAATAGGTAGGTACTTGTATAGTTAATAGATACGAAGGAGTTACCTTGTGGACTTTCTTCCCGTGGTCCCTGAGCAGGGTGAGCCCGGAGCCGATGCGCTCCATGAACTCGGTGGAGACGGCCAGCGGCGCCGGCGCGAGCGGGTCCATCGCCAGCCCGTCCGGGATTGCGAACGACCTGCGCAAACGACACGGTCAGTTTCACCGCACCAGCCGATTCATTGATGTTAAGTAACACAGTTTCTAAGTTTCAACTCAATTCCTAAGTCAAAATGAAAATCTTCACCTGTCCAAAGAGTCCAACCACGACAGATGAAAAACCATTGCAACCCTAGTTCGTTGTTAGACGCTTGACGCATTTAAACTTTTACGTGTTGATCATTCGATTAGTTAACACGTGTATGCGCTCGTCTTTTAGAGGATTGGTACTAACGCTTTTAAATTTTGTCATACCAATATATACCCACATCAAGAGGTGATACAAGACGATTCAAGTTTTTCTATTTATATTCTTAAACCTCAGTCTGCGGCCATACTCGGCAGCTCTTACGCAGGTGAAGACAAATAGTGAGTAAACAATTCGAAGCCGCATAAATTAAGCACAAAAAAACTTTTGTATGCATCAACAGCTCTGTTTGGGGGGAAACTATGGATCTTTATTAAGTTAAGGAGAAACGAAATTCGCACCTGGAACCGATTTTAAAGAGCCTTTAGACGCAAACTAGACAGGTTCGAACGTTAAACGCAGTGCCATTCGATTACCAAATGACAGTGTGGGAATACCTTCCGACCATAAATTTAAACTAGTGAAAGCCTCAAGCTATATTTACAACTGCAGTAATTAATTTCAGAAATAACCCTTACTAATTATACACATTGTTGTTTTAAGACCTCTCGAGCAGCAATGTAATGCAAACATTGAGTAGACACATTTGGCAGGCGGGTTCGTTAAATTTATCTATTGGATTGACATTCGTGACGACGCGTCATTAAGGGCGAGATTTGAAAGACAAATGTATGTTGTGTGGTAGTTAAGTTTATTACGAGTACATTGCTTGGTAACTTAATTTGTAAGAAAAATAAAATTTGTTGCATTTTAAGAAAAGTATATCAAACTGTACTAATTAAGGCTTATACTATGAATTACCACGATGATATACATTAAATTAAATATGTAAATAGAATTGATAATCACGCGTGTTCAATAAAATATGACTGGCTCTCATAAAAAGTAAATAAATTATTAATCTGATTGCGCTTCCTGAAACTAAATTGTTGATTTCCCGTTGTTCACTTTATTGCGAGAACGGTAAACATAGAGAAATGTCCATAAATAAACCTTTAACCTACTCTAATCTAATGAAGCATGTTCGAAAAGGTTCAATGGTTTTTTATACCTAAGAAATGATCGTTCACAAACAAAATACGTCGGTGAAAGATGAATAGCAAGGATAATAAAATACGTATAAAAAGTACTTAATAAAATACGTACTTTTCTAAAACGATTTACGAATAACTACTTACTTGCCTACTTAATAAAGTATTATTTATGTTTGTAAAAAAAACGTCAGTTTGAACTACCAAACTTTTTATAAATCATGCTTTTAAATTCATTTTTTTAAATTGTTTTAAATCATGCTTAAAGCTTTAAGAAGAAGCTTAAAGATTTAAAACAATAGTCCGAGATATTATATCTAACAGATTTGAATAAAAGTGATATTTGTTTCTTTCAGGACCATTGTTCTGACGATACGGATGAGGAAGTAAACTGTAATTATAATAATGACGAAGCATATTCGTAGAAGGCTTATTTTTGGGTTTCAATGTCAAAAGTAGTTAAGTTCATTATAAAAGTCACCCGCGATGCGGCTGTAAAACTTCTTTGTCGTTCTGGTTTGACCATGGAATTCGAAATACTACTTGCCCAAACAGTTATCAGGAAACAGTTTATTTATAGGTAACTTGCTTGCATTGCAGTTCTCTGACTAGCAAATAAACCGCCTAATATGTAATACGGTTACGGTCTAAGGTGAGTAGGTAAGTACTTATACTTTACACGGAGAAAAAATACAACCGTATTTTAAATTAAGTTGGTTTTTAAATGCATGAAACGAATAAATGAAAGTCTCTGCCATCGGTTACCCACTTTTTATTCATATTAATATTGGAAACTCATTTAAGCTGAAATTGAGTTTTGCTGGTTCCTGGTAGGTACTTAGGTACTATACGTGTGTTTACGTATTTAGATGCTGTCAATAGCAAAAGAATACTTCACTTCACTGTATTCGTTCACCCGGATGGAAGATTCGGCTTTATTAACACTTGCCCAAATTAGCACTTAATAGGTGCTAAAATGCTTTAAATCAATGTGTTGAAGAGAATGGTTTCTTTTTGTTTTTAGTATCTACTTAGGTATATTAAGATAGCTCTTGACGGCCAAATTCTCCACCGCTTATAAGTACCTAGCTATTTACTACTTACTCACAAGCATAATAACTAACATACTGTTAACTCACATTTTTCTGTTTTATCCGTGTTGACCCAATGTCACTTTGCACGATTTGCACTCAGAATAATGTGAGGCGAATGGCAAAAACTTAACAGCCGCATTTTATAATAAGTCCCTAATTACGTCTCGATTTAGATCCACCGGCAGATTTGCGAAAACAGGTTGTGTATTAATAATTCAAATAACAACAACAAACACGCGTTACGGATTTTTCCGTCCCAGAATAACATCACAGTTAATGGGTATTTGCTATTTATATCAAACCAGTTTGAATCGATTCCGCATTAAGTATTTGGCATTAAATAAGACTACAGCGAGACTTCTAGTGTTCAAAACTAAAACTCAGCAAGTTGTCACCATAGTAACTTTTCACTCAAGTCTACGATGTTCATGGAGTTAGTAAAGTGTAAACAGAAGTACTTAAGATTTCCGGTCACACGATATCGTGTTTAAAAAAATCGGAGGCTGTTTTGGAATCGCGTGCCTTCGTCTCGCGACCACGCTCGCCACGTGAATAAAAAAACTGATTTCGCACTGCCGAACCGGTGCCGCGGCGTCGTGCCTGGCCACGGAGCATAAAATAAGCTTAATCGCTTCTCACAGTTATACCCGCCTACATATCTAAGTGATTCACGGTATAATTCCACACTAGCCTGCGAACTCAAACATTCTGCTTGTGTGTTAATGTAGGTACCTTGGTTTAGATAGTTTTATTATTTACAACTCAAGATAGTAGGTACATACATATACACAAATTATATGTTTTTAAGTCATTGTAGTTTCGTTTCATAAGACACATTTATCTTGTTTTTTGGACCTACTTGTTTTGTTTCTGTGTCTAAGAGTACCTATAGAGTGATATAATTGTATTATTTTGTTATTGGGTACCTATGATTAGTTCGTTTCATTAGGGCTGTTTAAGTTCCTAAGGTAAAAACTCATTATAATTTGACGACTAGTGCGCTTCTTGACCATTGAGTTAGCACTGCCTTGGCATTGCCATTCAAGAAGGTCGGTATCTCCGACCGCCAGCCAGTGAGCACCTATCCGCCCGACATAGTCTCCTCAGGAATATGTATATTTAGGGTTCCGAACACAAAGTCATAAAAGTTACTTTTTTGCTGAAATTGTTTTGATAAAAGCATATTTATTTGTCTGTATAAATAAGTTCACCATCAAAGGTCAATGCCGAAATGAGTCAAAGTATGGTTGTTCGCTAATCTCAGAATTCGCAAGGTAGGATTAAATATCATCAATATAAGTAAACAAAAAATGAGCAAGAACCAAAAAAAATTGATCTGTGTCAAGAAGTAATTACAAATTACTGTGAACGTATTGGATTAAATACACGAGCATTAATGTATGGATATATGGATAATCTTCGTGTCACAATGAAACATAAACAATTTTTAAGTACTTACATTTTTAATACGAACGAACAACTTTTTTGGTCCTCACCCAAACAAGTATTTAATTATGTACTTTATCTTCATAGAAATTAAAAAAAAGTTTTTTATGAAACAGAAACATGTTTTTACTCGATAAAATTAAATTACAGGATTGCTGTTAAAATTCACCACTACATGCGATGTGGTGTCACAATAATTGTAGCAGATTCGATTTCAAAAAATTGTACATGGTTAAGAGCTTTAATAAAAACTAAAGTTACCTAATTGATTCCCTTGTAAAACGATAATTACCCATACATTTTGTATAGGTAATAGGTACATATTTCGTTACACAAAGGAAGGGGTCGTGATTTTTTTTATTAACCCTTAATTTTAGCATTTTTCTTTATATAGCATCAAATAAAAAAAACCGTTGTGTTTATTTATTTACGTTATTAAAAGTGAAATGTTTTTTTACTAATTTGTTTTGCTGTCCTAAGCATAGACTATATATGTATACAACTGTACAAGGTGTTACAAAAATACGGGTAAAGCAAAAAGGGGGTCAAATTAAATGGCCCATTATAAGGAGCAGTAAAAAGAAAATGTTTCATTAATGTACCAACCCATCATCATTATCAGCCACTGCTGGACATAGGCCTTCCCCAAGGATCTCCACAATGACCGGTCCTGCGCTGCCCGGCTTCCCGCGACTTGCACCAAGTCATCGGTCCACCTTGCGGGGGGGGGGGCCTACCCACGCTGCGCCTGCCGGTACGTCGACGCCACTCTAGAACTTTTCCGCCCCAACGGCCGTCAGTTCTACGAGATATGTGCCCTGCCCACTGCCACTTAAGTTTGGCGATTCTTCGAGCGATATCGGTGATTTTGGTTCTTCTGCGGATCTCCTCATTCCTTATTCGATCTCGCAGAGAAACGCGAGCATCGCTCTCTCCATCGCCCTTTCAGTGACTTTGAGCTTTCTGATGAGGCCCATAGTAAGCGTCCGCGTCTCTGTTCCGTATGTCATTACTGGTCAAATACCTTCGTTTTAAGACACTGCGGTATTCGCGACGAAAAGATGTTGCGTAGCTTTCCGAATGCTGCCCAGCCGAGTTACCACAGTTACCAACCCTATTACCGTGTAATTAAAGAATAAATAACATAGAATCTACATGTTTACCTAATATCCGCGGAACGACAAAGAGTCAATAGCAAAATGTACAGAAGCCGCTCAGATCGATAAAAGGTTCACGTCTTAAAAATGTTTTAAGACCTGCATAGTTACTTTATGTTAAGTATTTTAACCTAAACTAACTCATTTTTTCATAAACAAACAATTATCGTTTCGTAATACATATTCTGAATTAGAAAATATAGTTTTCATCACACTTGCTCGTCAATGGTGGTGTTACGGGCGCGTATCCTTCAGCACAAAGGCCTAAATTGTAACCGCGGGAGTTATCATTACATCCTATGGGAGGTAAAGTTTAGTTTTAAAAATTGCAAAAGTTAGTATAGGTATTTTAGTTCAGACTAAGGAGGTTACAAATGTAAAAATAAAAATTCTGCTATTAAAACTTTAGGGCCAATTTTTAAATGCAAAATTTATGTATGCATTATGAAACTATATTAATTTAATACTTTGGATGTATGTCAACGCGTTTTTAATTTGCATTTTTCGTAAATTTGTTTGAACCTTTTTGGTAGAATCTGGCTGTTTGACCATTCGAATTCTGTACGAAACATAGTTCTTGTCTGTGGTATATGACTAAAAAAAGTGACAATAAACCTAAACGCACTGACAGCAGTGACAGCGCAAAAGGAATAGCGCGGCGCGGTGACGTGATGTCATGAATTTTCTTTAATTTTTAGTGTTTCCTCGCAAATGTGATGAAAAACATTGTGTGTAACACGGGGAGTAAAGGACATTATAAACTCGAGGCATAAAAGCCCTCCGCCTGCGGCGTCGGGCTTCTAACAGCCTCTCGTTAATAATGTTCCATTTCCTCCCCTAGTTTCTCAATGTACTATTTTTTTTAACTTAAGAAATAATGGTGACGATAACATAGTTTGCAAACGTTTTTGAATAAAAAAATTGAAAACCACTAAAAATACACTCTGTTAAATAATCTATGGTAACTTCATTTCTGTTAAGTTACAGCTTATCAAGGTTCACAATATTTTTTACTTTAATAATTTATTACATTTTTTACACGGTATTTTGTAACACGTATAAAATACGACGATAATATTTTTGACGGATTATGAAAATTATTGTTTGTACATACATACCTACATACATAACCGTCACGCCTTATTCCCTGCGGGGTAGGCAGAGACAACAGAGCGCGAAATTGCGATTGAAAAGTTTTCATAAACATAAAGAGGGGTCTCTTGGGAAAACAGACGTGAGAATATGACATGACTTTTTTTTTAATTATCATTCGATTATTTTAAAAGGGGTGGGAGAATAAAGCAGAAAATAAAGTCAGTAACGATTATTATTTTTTCGGAATTCACTCATTTAAACGGCAGGCAGGAGGTCTAGGGAGTTCACCTTGCTTGCCAGTACGTCTAGATTACCTGCTTACAACACTAGTGCTTTCAAGGTAAGCCTGCTCGGTACAGAACCGTTAAACCGATTTCGTTAAAGAAAATCGTTTTTGATTTCACCGTGTATATGAGCTCTAACGGACGGACAGTCAGATTTAGTAACGCAATGTGTCCCTTTTTACCACTTTGGTTCCAAACACAGAAACAGTAAAATTTAAAACAGATTTAAACAATGAGTACGACCCTCTACTCGTGACCACGGTCGCTACAACGCGGCCGAAAGGTCGAGATAATAAAAATTAGTTGCTTATTTCCTTTTCCTAAGTTACGTCTACGTTTATATCTACCAAAATTCATTAATTTAATTTGTTGTAGGTACATAGGTACAGTCGTTAGGAGAGGCGTCATTGGTAGAATCCTCGGGACCCCATGGCGTCTCCCTACCCGGCAAGCCGACAACGCCGGAGTGGTTTTAGTGGGTATGTTCCCTCCTTTCCTTCCATTCGGGAAGAGGACGGGGGACAGAGTCCCACATAACCCCGGGTTTTTCCCCATCCCCGGGCGTAAAGTATTTCAACTCGGTGAAAAAAAAAGTTAGGTACATCATGTATACGGTCGCTGGGCGTGGGTGTGCTACTCTGCAGCAGCGCTACCATTGGCGAAATGATGGACCCTAAGGCTCAATTCACACCAGAAGAGCAGCGCAGCGCGGCGTAGCGGAGCGCAGTTTCAGTGTCATGAGAATTTCAACTTTATTTTCATTACAATAAGACTTATTATCGCATGAGAAACTCTAACGATGCGCGCGGATGCCCGCGGATCCGTGGGAATTCCAGCGCATTCCATAAACAAAGCCGTGCGATGCGACTGCGCGAGCTGTCGCGGGAATGCTCGAGGATGGTCGAGTAGTCGCGACGGCCGCTGTCAATATGTCAATATGTAAATTCCAGCGACTTCCTACACATTCCAGCGGCTTCTCGAACAGTCGCAGGAATCCTCGCGCATTCTCCACGGTGGACATTACTTTAAATTCTAGAAAAATTAGGGAAATGTCAAATGAATAGACCGGGACATATAATTCAACTCATTCACTATCGTACTATCCCTGTTAGCAGCCATTTTGCCATGACTTGTTCGCAGCAGACGATATTGTTGTGTTAACAAGAATATTTGGTGGTGTCAATGTTGAATTGTCTTTCCGGTTACTGCTGTATTTTGTAAGAACATCGCTATAAATCCACCAAACGTTTTTAATAATAAGTTAAGCAATCGAACATTGTAAATATGCCTTGCCTTTTATAATAATCCATTAAATGACTGGTGTTGTGAATGATATTGCGGAAAAAGTCCATTCGGTGGACGTCTTTTTGGTGGACTTTTTATACACCCAAACGATAAATGATTGTATTTTGTTTGATTTCTTGTACTTTGGTTTAAATTTTTATTATAACTTTAAAAACTAGCTTCTGATTACTGTTTTGTTTTATCCGTAAATGACTATTAGTGACTAAATAGTGATTTTTTAAACGTAAATTCTGTAAAGGTTAAAAAAACTGTAGAAGATTTAACAAAAAAATACAAAATAAGCTTTGGAGGAAAAATGGAATGATGCACGACGATGCAGAAAAAAAATCAATATACAAAAAGAAACTTAAAAGTACATCGTTCGCAAAATACCGCCTTCGATTTCAGTTATTTTAGTACCATTAAATGGGCGAACGTATTGCAGTGAAAAACAGAAGAATGTTGAAAGCAAAGAAACTTACTTACTTAGAAAGAAGTTGATGACTTCAGAATGCAGCAACCATTAAAAATTAGTGAGTGCAGTCTGTTTGTTGATTGAAAAAAATGTTCATAAAAGTATACAATTTTCGGACGTATATTCTGAAAGTTCGAATACGTCAACGTTAAAACCAGAAAGAGCCACCAAACCCCCACTTACATACATGCTTCTTGAAGACTTGAAGGCTTCCTAGTCTTCGGAGAACGAAGGCATATTTGGTCCACCGAAAAGAATTGTCATTTCGGTAGACAGACACAAAATATTTTTTATATAGTTTTTGAATGTATTTACGTGTCTGATTGTTCATGATTATGAGAATACATCATGAACGTTATTTTTGTTTAAGATGTTTACCGCTTTTTGTTTTGTTTTTTTACTATTAACTAACATAATTAGTCCACTCGGTCGACATATTAGTCTTTTCGGTGGAACCGAAATATCGTTATTTCGTTTTAAATTGTTTTTTTCGAATAATTGATCTCTGAATGATACTCAGTTCTGTTGCAAGTTAGAGTAAGAGTCGTAATATACCTTTGATTTTTAACCGACTTCAAAAAGGAGGAGGTTCTCAATTCGACCTAATTTTTTTTTTTTTTTTTTTTTTTTTTTTTTTTTTTGTGTGTATGTTACTCGATAACTCGAAAACCCGTGGACCGATTTTCAAAATTTTTTTTTTAATCGAAAGGGTATAACTCGAAATTGGTCCCATTTGCACGACACCAGGATCTGATGGTGGAATCTTGGAGAAATCGAGGGAACTCTTCAAATTTTATATGGAGATGTACGGCGTTTTCGGTAATTTGTTGATGAAGTCAAGATTTTACATTCAGTAAACAGAATACTTTCAAAATATTGCTAACTAGTTGTGCCCGCGACTCCGTCCGCGTGGAATAGTGACAAATTTCCCCCGTTTTTCCTACATTTTCCACTGTTTCTTCGGTCCTTTTGGTCGCAGCGTGATGTTATATAGCTTAAAGCCTTCCTTGATAAATGGTCTATCCAACACAAAAAATATTTTTCAATTCGCACCAGTAGTTTCTGAGATTAGCGCGTTCAAACAAACAAACAAACTCTTCAGCTTTATTATATTAGTATAGAATTGAAGTCGGTTTTTTTTTGTTTAAAATTATTCTTTTTATAAATCACGTGTTTCATTTTTTGGCGAAAAAAATTGCCAGGCTTGACAATGACCCAAATGTGAATTTAAATATTACCGAAATTATTGAGGAAATTATTACCGGCATTTAGCAAAATAGTACTGAAATATTACCGAAATAGTTGATTAGTTTGGAGAGTTTTATGCAGAAGGGCGTAAGGACATGCCCTTCTTTTTTTGAGTTGGAAATTAACTTATGACGACATTGTGTGGTTATAATATCTTCCACGCTGGCCGAGGCATTGGATTGGCAGGGATCCCTGACATAGTCAAAACCCCTCCTGGCACTCAACAACTTAATTATAGGTAAGTACATAGTCTAAAGGTAATTTTAAGTATAGTCGTTAAGTTAGAAATAAGGATTTTGGTTAGTTAATGTTATATCGTGTTTTTAATCAACCTTTTAGGTCTGGTAATTTTCTTTTAAATAAATATTGTTTTCTTCAGTTAAGTATTGGTGTTTTAATGTACTGACCTTGCAAACCCGTAACAAAGATGGTAAGAAGATGTATCTGTGAACCGCATAAGGTTTTACACAAAAAAACAATAACTTTTTGGAGCTACGCAAACAAAAAAAAAAATTTTTTTTTTTCGAACCCATGGGCATAGTATCTATGGATAGGTTTTCAAAAATTATATTGATGTTTCTAATAAGTAATTATGTATAATTTTCTAAACTAAATAGTTTGCGCGAGAGACATTTGCAAAGTGGAAAAGTATTGATCCCTTCTTACTTCTCTAAAATAATCGAATGCTAAATCTAAAAAAAAGCATGATGTGCGTTGCCATGCAAACTTCCATCGAAAATTTGGTTTGAATGAGGTGTAGTTAGTAGTTTTTTTTTTAATACCTCATAAACCGCAATTTACCATTAATTTACCTAGTCAATGGTACAGAACCTTTCGAGCGCGATTCCCACTCGCACTTGGTCGTTTTTTGCTTTTTGGTGTCAATCTATGTGTTTATTTTCAATTTTTGAGTTTTTCCCCGTTGTGTATTTTTTCAAGTCGGTTTTTTTGTGTTTGTTTAAAATTTTTAGTGTCAATGGTTTTTTCGATGATTACTTAGATCCTTTTTCAAAGTCAGATAAAAATTTACATGAGATACCTTCTGACTATGACTATACATAGTTACGACAACTCTAATGAACCTAAAAGTTCTGTTGGGCACCTTCCGGCTTCATCGCCAGAATAGTTCTATGGTACCATAACATCAGCACCGTATACATTTGCTTCGTCCTAGTAACTTAACTATCGTAATCGAGACACCTATCTAATCGCTGCCCCACAAAAATACTCGTTCTTGATGAGACCCAGTGCCCGTCTGTGGTCTTTGTCATCGGTTCTACTTCATCAAATGATTCTTTCTGGGTGCAATTTCCTGATTTTTAATATGTTTTCTGTATATTTCCTGATAATATCAAAAATATACAAAAATAACCATATGGTACTTGATACGCGGCTCTTTTCGACGTGATACTTACTTCAAATTGGCATAACTTTTTTTTATTTATGGTCCGATTGACATAAATCAAATACCTACTAAATGTTAAGTAAAGCTTACCAAAATATATTACCTAGTGTATCATGTTTCTGAGATTAGTGTGCACTAACAGACAAACAGACCAAAATTCTATTAATTAGTATTGTTTTGGGGCTATTACGTCGATAAATCAAATGTATCCTATAATATTCATCCTATTTTTTTTCATACAAATCTTCCATATCCGTTACATTTTTATTATTTGTATTGAGTATGATGATGATAACATGATGAAGTTCCGCGAAGTGATAAATGTGTAGGACACATCCGATTGTGGTCAGTCCGTTTTTGGCATTGAATCAGCGTCTTGGAAATTCAATGTCGATTGGATATACGCAAGCAGGGACAAGTTGAGGAAAGTAGTAGCAGTCGAGGTGTACATAAAAATACCTACCTACGATAACCGGCGAGTAAAACTTCAGTTCAAGGAACCTGCCGGCTTTAATTACAAAACCAACGACTATAATATCCCTGTGAGCTGAGAACAGACCTTTGAAGGATTTAATCGAGTCTAAGTATGTTAATGTCTCTATAAGTTTTTCTGTATGGTCTATTTTCTTAATCTCAAATACAAAAATGATATTTACTGTGGTGCCTGTTTCTTGCAATACTGAAATAGTGCTGTGCAAGTTAGGTAGGTACCTCACAAAATAATCTACCGTTTAATAAACGTCGAAATTAGGTTGATTACGATAGTCACAGTTTTTTTCCTATAATAGGACTCGGGAAACCACTATTATCCAGGCTACAAACATTGTCGATGATTTGGAGAGGACCAATAAACAATAAACGTGGTAATTATGAATTTGACATTGGTACTTCTCAATTTAGTATCAGATAATAAAAAATAGATGAAATGTAACTAAAAAATATAAAATAGAGGAAGGATTGTTGTTGAAGTTGGGCTCTGAATGGGGAAAATTACTCTATTACAAATGAAGCTATAGTAAATATCATAAACTAAAAGTGTCGAACGAATAATTTACCTTTGGGTGGGTACCCAAGTGTGAAATCCTAACTCACCCTATCTACAGGGTGAGGTGAAATATTCTTAATAATAAAGTTAAGAACTTAACCTAATAAAGTAATTAAAAACACTAAAATATAAATTAACGTTTATGAACAAAATTAAAGTTTGCATGAAACTTACAAAAAAAACTTTTTTTTCATCATAATTAGAATAGAATGCTCATAATTATTCATAATTTTTTCCGGTACTTGTACTTTGTGTTAGTAAGTAGTTTGAATCTCCGAAACTAGGTAGCAGTAAGTAGTTAACGAGTAGGAATACGCCAATAATATAGGTACAATATTAGTATCCCGGGAAAATAATCTTGGGATTACTTAAAGTTATTATCCCTGTTTTTGAAATATCTCACGCCTGTATTCCCAAAAATAAAACCCAAAAATATGCTAAAAGCAGCTTCGAAACGTGTAAGGTTAAATAATAGACTTTAGTTCATCTATATTATTTTAACCGTTAAAGCAGATGATAGGGAACAAAAAGATAATTCAGAAATGTGTATGTAGGTACCTACCTAGTTATAGAAAGTATAATAATAGATACAATCAAGTCAGTAGGTTAGCTTCCTATCTGGGAATAACTGTACTTAACCAAAATTAACCGACTAAAACATACTAAATACTGTACCTACATAATTATTAGGTATCTATCTATTTAATGAGAAGAAAATTAGTTTGTACCTATAGTATACAAAAATAAATTCTTCAATTTAGCCTATCCGGGGTAGTGATAGCACTATTATTAATACTTAAATAAACATAAGTACATAAAGCAAAACCAGATAAAACTAGATCGGTGGTAGGTAGGGAAACTAGATGTCTAAATCATCATCAATATCATCATTTCAGCCCATACACGCTTCCATGAATATACCTGTTGGATTGGAAGCGACCTGCATCCAGCGATTTCCGGCGACCTTTATCAAGTCGTCAAGATGTCTAAATACTAAATAAAAATTAATGGATTAATTGTCCTGTCACTTGTTTGTAATTTTTATGTATTCCGGTTTAACAATTACAGATTAAGTACTTACATTAATAATTTTATAGGAAACAATAACATGTTACTTACGTCCACCTGCGCAATGCAGTTCGCTCACGCGCGCCGCTGCGGCTCACAGACACCAGCGCCTGGCCGCTATTTACTATACCCCTGTTCTTTGAGCCCATTTCCATTTCACTTTTAATATTTGCATCTGTAGTGTCAGCCAAATCTTCTAATGCTGAAGGGTTGCTCTGCTTAGAGCCTTCTTCGCCACCCGGAGGAGTCCTGCCATTAACCGCTGGGCTCATTTGTTTACTATCCTCGTGGGTCAGCTTCGCAAACAAAAGCTCATCTTCGCAACATTCTAATCGAGATTTTGAATTAAACATAATTGTATTTTTCAAATACATTTTCTTAAAAAAAATATAATTAGAAATATAACAATATAAATTTCACAAGCGTATTAACACTTCACTAACATCACTACTTGATGAAGTAAGAATTCAGATTACCCTATTTTAAACGAATGAACTGTTTAAATATGAATGACATACGCACAGCTCGACCACTACACTCACAATACGACCGAACTTAGGGTAAATACAGATGCACTTATCACTTTGGGTGCCTACGCCAGGCTGCCGCAGCGGTGACGGCACTTCGACAGACACGTCTACGTAAACAAACGAATCTGGCCGTCGTTAAAATTAAATTAACTTTGATTACCAAGGATCACTTGCAGCATCCACTTCAAACCTCGATTTATCAAATGCTCTAATCGAGATTTAAGGCAGTGCTGTCAATAGGGACGAATATCTAGGAGACTTACTTATATTGTCAAGCCGACTCGAACGTAATGGAGGTACACAGTGGAATGAATCAGCGACACGGCGAGCTCAGCGCCAATCGACGAAGGGATTCCCACTTTCAGCTTGCCTACATCTTCGTATGTTCCGCGAAGTCTAATTTATGTTCACATGTTTCGGACGAGAGCGATTTGTTCAGAGATATGTGCAGGCGCCGGCTGCAGCGGGCAACAATAAGTGACCCCGCGCACTCGCTGCGCGCGCATAGGTACGTGTATTATCTATTCGAATTATTGAAATCGCGTTGAACGTGGCCGTATAAATTAAATGCAGCGAGTACTTCCGAGGAACGTTAAGTTGTTTGGCAATCCCTTGTTAGTGACGTACAATGAAGACCATTAGGCACAGTATGCATTTATTTAATGATGGCCATTAATAAAGTACAATAATGCCTGCGCTTTCCTTACTAAGTATTATACATATTTACTTAATTAGTTCATTAGTGGCACCTATACAGGATGTTTTTTTACTTTTTTTTATATTTGACACTTTATATACATTACTTAAAAAAAAGGTCTTAATTGAACTCTATTGATAACATATCTATTAACAAATATTTTATTTACAGAACAAATATGTACAAAACAAAAACAATTAAAATTATAAACACCTAACTTAAAAACTAAAATTAAATCTAAAAATTATATTAACAAATTATATTATTTTATTAAAATGGACCTCTGTGTCCCTACTATTTCTCGCCAAGTAAAATATGTCGTATACTTTACTTACTTATCGCTGCATTTTTCATGGCATAAAACTTACAATAAGACGTTAAAGATAATTTAAAACTTGTTACTCGCGTACCTATGTACATATTTGCTGTCGTGATAAACCTCGGTAAGATACTCGTAGTGGCCGGCTTAAGATTCGAAGTTTCGAACTGTTATCTAGTTCATGTTTCGACGGCCAAATAAGTAAACGACCCATTTTTGTATATTCGTTTTTTTTGGGAAAACTATATTAACATAAGTTTTTAAAACACCTACCTTGTAGTTTTTGGTATATTATGCAGATCTCACATACCTAAATATACAAACAAGCTGCTCTCAGGACAGATTCACTTCGCATAATCAACAACACTTTAAACTATGTACGAAGTCTATTGTATTTTAGACCATTTATGATTTTTTTCAATCTATACAACACGTTAAGGTAAGTACCTACGCAACTATACTACGTTAAACTTCATTTCCATATTTGATTTTTGAGAGCCAGTTGGTAGCGTTGTATTTAACTGTATCCGCGAGGGTACATGGATTCCCCACATTCAGTCCACTTTAAATCCGCCGGACAGTTTTTTGTTCGATTTACTATGAAACCGATCCGAGGTTCCAAGTTCTACCGAGGACTGAGGACGAGTTACAATTCCACGGTAATTATATTCTCCAGAACAATAGTGTCGAAATGGATTTACTTCAACTCAATGGCACGCACTTCGCAGGGTCGCTCCTCAGAAGTAGGTCCTTTGGTATCTTGTCACATTTACTGCAGACACTACAGTGTCATGAAATATTTTTTAAGCGATTTTTATGCCCTAGGTAGGTATAATTTTACATTGAACTGTAAGCACGCCTTGAAATAACCGGCCTGATTTTGAGACAGGAAGATATCCATGGCCACAGCCATCTTTAGGCTGAACAAAGCAATGTCACGAGGTGTCATTGTTTAAGGCATTTTGCCATCGATTTTTAGCAATCGCCATCTTTCTCGCACATATTTAATTCCGGTCGTTAGAAGAAGATGGCATTTACTAAAGCAGAAACAAACGTCTTAGGTAACAAACAAAAGTAGTCAACAAACGCCAGCACAGATTAGAATAAAGACAAACTGGTTTAAAATCTAGCGTGTGGTTCCTCGCAATCGCTTTTGCTATCTCATTCTGGCGCCGTGGTCTTCATTTCTTCCGTGGATGTCGTAAGAGACGACTAAAGATATCTAAATGGGTTTAAATATGCTTTGGGTGACAGACTGGCATCCTGTCGCTATCTATCTACTTACCTATCTAAAACCTAAAAATTGCTAGGGATGGCTGCAAAATGGGAAATAGTCAATGGGTTTGATAGTTTGATACAGGTGTGATGTATGTGTATTTTCACGCCTTCTTATGTGCGTTATCGTTATCAAACTACGAGTACGTGTGCAATGAAGTTTCAAATTTCGAATGAGTTAAAAAACGTTACGCTTGCAAATTGTATTTTTTAGCTTCTTGGCTTTGCTAAATATACGTAAGTATCTAGAAAAATAAACTATTGAGACTAACTGACAGTGAAATAAATGGATAACTCATTAGCTCGACGTGTTTCGTGCCGACCAGTAACCCTTCCTCTAGGAGTTGCCGTTCACCTAATTCAGTTCTTAAAAAGTTTTCGGAGACAGTCATCAAAAGTTGACCACGTGCAAGGCGCAGATTTAGCTCGTGAACGGTACATTATTAACACATAACGTGCTCATGCTCACAACGTGGACCTGCGTTTTACTAAACTAAACTAAACGAACTAAATATTCTTTGTCACTACCTATTTGCCTACTACCGCCTGAGTCTCTGTCTTTAGGAAAACACGTATTTAAATGTCATAAACATAATACTTACATACTTTATGTAGACAGGTACTTACCATGACATAACAAGAAGATGTAGCACCCTTTTCTTGAACACGGTACAAACACTAGCGATAAATGATTTAAACGTTGCAGAATAACTTGTACGTAATTTAAGTCACATTCTCAAGCACAAGACAGCCAGACTGACGCGAGTAACTTGTTAAAAAATATCAGCGCGCCGGCTGACATTGAAACATGGAACAAACTTTCAATGCTGTGCTTGGATCTCGCATTAAAATTCAAGCAGAGCCAGACTGAACGGCCGAGCAGCGCAGGAACGACTAAGTAAGATGACTTTTGTTTAATAAATACAAAAGTTATCGGTGTTCCAAAATAAAATGCAAATGGCTTTAGTTTCTCGTTAGAGATAAGTGTCACGCCGGCGTCGGCGCACCGGCGGGTCACTAGACGCACCAGTTGCCGCGACCGGCCGAATCAAATTCTGGCTGCTCCCTTTCTCCGCACTCTCACTCGTTTCAATCCGGCGTCCAATAAAACTATAAGTACAACCGTACCCATTCGCACTGAGCGTAATCACTTTCACTGAATTTAATGATTCTTTGTTTTAAACTAATCTGAGAGAAGATTAGGTTTCCGCAATCTTCATCTCACCACACTCTCCGCAAAAACTAGATGAGACATGAAATCGAATAGTAATCAATGTTTCAGCTTATTGAGTGTCGCTTAATTAATCTTGAGATACACCTAATTATCATAATTGTGCCGAGATCGCAATTTTTTTAAGTTTATAAGCAGGAAGCAAGTAATAATTTATACACTCTTGGTCGCGAGGTCAACGTTTCCATCAAGCGTGATTCCGAACGGTTTGTAAATTAACAATATTTCGCCAAGGTAAACTGAGACACTACTCTCGTTAACTTAGTTTCTACTATTTAACGGGTTCTGTGAACTTCTGTGCGGATGAACGACAAATCCAAACCGTAAAATGTGTTGTCCTCCGCAATGTATACGTTGGGTAAAATGATGGTAACGTAAATAGTAATTTGAAACAAAATACATATTTTCGCTAAAACATTCACGCGAGTCATTTTATAGTCATACTTATCCAATAGCTAAAATCTAGTTTGTCACATCGGTCATTGCCAGTGATCGGATCTAAGTAGGATGCAATTTCCCGGGGTTTAAGTCCATAATATTAAGATGGATATGACTTACAACCCCGCGACTTTTTTTGTTATTTTATTTTTTAATTAAATTATATCTAATATATTCTTGTTTGTTTCACTTGTTTCAGAAAATAGTAACTCGTTTATGTATACAAAAGATTTCTGTTGATAGGAGTTATAAAATGTGTTTTAAAGTACATACACATGTACATGTCAAATAAATGACCTTCTTATAGCAAATATTTTAATTTTGTTTATTTACTGTAACCCTCTAAAAACTTATTATTTGCAATAGCCTATTATCCAAAATCCCAAGAATCCCGAGGCACATCCACGATAAGCATAATGTTTGAGGTCGTTCACCCCAAATTGCATCCTAGATCCGATCACTGGTCATTGCTTACACGTCTAAATTGCGAACAGTGGCCAGTGGCTCAACAATCCCTGTTCGTGACTGTACATGTCATCATCATCATCATCAGCCTATATACGTCGCACTATATGTAACAAGGGTTATTTTCACAAGCTACGTAACTCTAAAACCAGGCAGGAAACACAATTTTTAATCTTTGTGTGATGGGCTTGGACGTCACGTTTAATTTAATTTTGTCAACTAACATTTTTAGTCATTAGGAAGTTAAGTAGGTAGTAATCGATTTCGTAAACCGAATCTGCGAAAATACCATTCGTATTAATTTTGTTACGGATTTTAGGGTCCAGAAACCGCAGGGATATCCCAAAATCATAAAATTTCGTGCGAAGTTTCTCGACTTAGGCCAAAGAAGAGTTCGGAAACCATGGTGCGCGAGTCAGACCACGGAAGCACGGAACGTGAAATAGTCATGGTTTAGTCTAGTAGCGTTTCGTGTGCCTTGCCTACCACACTTAGGAATACAAGCGTAATGTATATTATGTACCTATGTTACTTATCAGAATATACTTATTTCAAATGCCATGGTTTAGATTTAGACTTTAGACATCATAGTTTGTATATGTCGAAGGCGGATTGTAAAATTCGCCGTTTTACATTACGCCTAGCCGTTTTGCAAAACAGCGCCGTTTTGTAATGCGGCGGCCCAACGTTTAGCCGGATTGAAGGCGGCTGAATAAAAAACCGCCGGAATGAATTCGGCGCTAAACGTTATTCTTTACGGCTAGGCAGAATGTAATACGGCGAGAGATTAGCCGCCACTTTGTCGTTTTTAGTTCAGATTTTTAACACTCGTGGCGCTGCCTAACATAAACAGTAGAGGATTTAAAGGTTTTAATAGGTTAGGTTAGGTTAGATTACATTAGATTAGGTTAGGTTAGGTTACTTTATTTTCCCCCCCGACTGTGTCGCCACCTTGTCGTGGTGGGGGGGCTTGCGTGCCCAAATGATCCCCGGGGCTATACCGGACAGGGTCACCCATACCGGGTTGGCTCGGGGTGATGGGCCAGACCAAGAGCGACACCCCCGCCGAAAGCCGTGAGGTTAGGCCAGGCGGGGAAGGGGAAGCGCCCTTTTCAGGGCGCACCGGGGTGGGGATTCCGTGAGGGCACGAGGAGAGGCTGCCTCCTCGTTATCAAACAAACAGCCTTTATGCTCGCGACTCCTTCTTAGTCAAGAAGGAGCGTTGAGGAGGGGACCACACCCCTTCAAAAAATTACATGGGGATGGAGAGCACACTCCTTAAAAGCAGCGAGGGGCCAGCAATGGCTAACCGGCGGGTGTCGCGGTAGCATGCCTATGGCGATCCCGTGACACCCCGCATTAACGGTCGGGGGGGAGTGCTGGGTTTTAACGGGTATTCCTTCCTTCGGGGAGGCGAGTCCCGTACATCCATGGAATTGTTGCCGTCATGAATCATACCATGGCGACAACAATTCCATGTAGAGTGCGTAAATGCATTTCCCAGCCCAAACAAAAAAAAAAAAAAAAGGTTACTTTATTTTATTTATATTTATTTTATTTACCATTCTTTATTTTGTAAGTATTGTTACCCTACAATTTTAGTAGCAGTACAATGCGGCTAAACGTGGGCCGCCTTATTGAAGAACGTTTCGCAATAACAATCCGGCTGAACGTTGAGTCGCCGCATTACAAAACGGCGCTGTTTTGCAAAACGCCTAGCCGTTATGTAAAACGGCGGTTTATACAATCCGCCTGCGACATATACACAGCATAGGTATAATTTATTAACAATATTACGATTAGAGTTTAATTTTATATCAAGAGTTAGGGAATACAGAAAAAATAAGGCAGAATAATATCATAATTATGGTAGGTATGACTCAATAAATCCAAGTCAATTTTGGTCCACTGTCCTATTTACAACAGTATCCTGCTTACAAGTTCACAAGTGTTGATACTGATGAGCTAAAGGTAAAAATTATACCTAATTGATTTTTTTTTAATTACACAGTACATGCACAGTAAACACAAATACTTCGAAATTAAACATTAACGAAATTCGAAATTCCGACGTAGGTATGTCGAGTGACATTATGAAAACGGAAACACTGCAATAACATTTAACATTGAAACCTAACGTTTCTAAACTTCTTACCAATAATTCTAGGCTGCTATTTTGTCCAACTTTTTGGAAACATCTTTTCGTCTAACTAAAGGTATGTTAGGAGATTTTATTATATTTTACGTTTACGTAATCGTGGGTGGTTTGACAGCTTATTTTTTTTTATAAGTACGTACCTACGTATGAAATTGGCAATAATGTCAGTAGAAAATAGAAATTTTTGTACGACATGGAATATAACAACCTAGTAAAAGAGATCTCCAAGCGACTGGTAGATACAACTGGAGACCGAAGAGCTGGCAGCTTCCTCGCTCAACGCATCAGCATTGCGATACAGCGAGGAAACGCTGCCAGCGTCTTTGGGACTATGCCTCGGGGGTGCCCTTTTTAAAATATAGTCTAGTTTTTAAGTTAGTTATTATTTTAGTTAGTTATTTTATTTTTGATATTGCGTAATGTTATAGTTTACTAATAGATATATGTCTGTATACATTCAGTAAGAAATTCAATAAAAAAAAAAAAAAAAAAAAAAAAAAAAAAAAAAAAAAAAAAAATTATAGCGAAGTTACGATAGTCAAAAAAAAGAACATGAACCAATTTCTTAAGAAGCTACTTAAGGACTATTTCATAGGTGAGATAGATAGGTGGGTGACATTAATTAAAAGCATTCGAAGTAGGTATCTACGCTTATTCCAGAAGTTTGTCTGAGGCAGCTTTGTATTTTTTTTATTTGATACATAAAAGTATACGTGTCTCTAATTTTTCCATGGCCTAAGTATTTAAAGGGCTTAATAGAATGATATAAGTATTTTTAACCAAGGCGTCTACACTGATTTTTACTTTTATTGCCTTCGACAAAAAATGACGATTATAGGCGTAGCGTCGGGCATACTGTCCTTGAATTGCGTAATCATAGTAGGCAAACGAGCAATTGGTCAGCATCAGCAGTTGGTAAGTCAACCCATAACAAACCGCAATACCAAAGGGTTATTAAGTATAGGCGGTTTACTACCTCAAAGGACGAAGCTAGGTATGTTTCTAGTGATAGTTCCTTGTATTATCAAACCGCGTTTAGAAAGGGATTGAGCTCATATGTCATTTTTTAACTAAATGCATGATATGACATTGTCAGTGGTAGAGTATGCAGATAAAGTAAATTGTTATTTTGGTAAAATGCATTTCTAAAGCATGGAAAAAATATTAAATTATGTATCGTTTTTTTATTGATTTCCGTAAGCATTAAGAGATAATACCTCAGATCAAATAGAGTTACCTACTTTCTTAAACCTGTAACGTTTTTGAAGTATTTTTTTTATTTTTTATTTATGTATTTTTGAACAGCTACGGCAATTTGATAAAGTGAAATAATGTGGTTAGTGACAGATTTGTCAGATATATAATACTAGCTTTCTGCCCGCGGCTCCGCCCGCGTGGAACTCGGTTATATTGCAGTATAAAGCACAACTATAAGAAAACTTCTCGTTTCAAATGGCACACAGCGCCATCGATCTATCATCTATCGATCGGTCATCGATCGATATCGATCTATCATCGATCGATATCGATCTATCAAGCAAACTATATTTTTGTTTTTCCTCGGGAACATCAATTTTTCCGGGATAAAAAGTAGCCTATTATTTAATCCGGACTTCTATCTTTACGTCTGCAAAATTTCAAAGCAATCGGTTCAGTAGTTACGGCGTGAAAGCGGAACAAACAAACAAACAAACAAACTCACTTTCTGACTTATAATATTAGTAAGGATTACAATTTTTTATTAAAAAAAATACAGTATTTACCGAGAATAGAGTTTAAATATGCAAATCATATTCAGCTATTAATTCTATTATCTATAAGGGTCTGCACTTATGAAGATATCAAATATTGGTTTATAATTATATTTAATCATTTATTAAGTACAATTGTGCTAACGGTACTCTCGAATCCCTTTCTAATCGCGGTTCGATAATATGTGCTTCTCTAACGAAACAAGCTAAACTCGTTGACGAGCTGGACGTCGAAGTGTCATAATTAGCTGTTATTATCGAATGGAAAATTTGACAGCTTGACGTCGAGCTCGTCGAAGAGTTTAGTTACTCACGTCAAATAATAACAGCTATTTTACTCTCGACACCGGAACACAACAGTATGATATCAAATTATACCTATGGCATTATCTGGTTTGTGGAGTCACGCTGTGCACTCGTATCATGTGGGTAGGTACTGTTTAAGTATAGAAAACTTTATGAGTGTCAATTAAAGTTGACTCTTGCTCTGTGACATAGGTCACAAAGTGAACTAAATCCAGAGTCATCATGTGTGATATTAGACCTTTGTTATGTGAATGTAGCAAAGCTATGATTACTTCCTGGGTTAACTAGAATTTATAATGAACTCGTTTCGCTTACGTATTGTCTATTAACGCCTTATTTGAACTACCATACAATACAGTCCATCACGCCTTATACGAATCGTTACATACTCAAAGCATGACTATTTCACGTTTTTCAGCCATTTCTATTTATAATATTCTCAGATTTTATGTTAATAAGTAGGTACAATAAAGACAAGACGATTAGTCGATAGCTAAGAGGGGTAGTTCCCATTTTCCAACCTATCGCACCTCAAATTCTATATAAATTTAGGTGGGTTAGGTTGGAAAATGGAAATCAGCTATACACTAAGTGTGTTCCGATATAGGTACGTCCCTCTGAAGGGGTTCCACAAGAATTAAAAAACCACTCACTGGTCGAACGTTTTGACGCAGCGTGTGTGCGGAATGCGTACTTACGTAGGTAGGTATACCTACATTAATTTTGAATTTTAAAATAAGCCTATACTTGAGTTCTAATAGTTCTATTTATATTTTTACAGTTTTATTCTCCTTAGTTTAAAGTTACGTACATACCTATACTAAGTTTTTGCAAATTTTAAACCTTAAGGCATAACTCCCTAGAGAATACTATCCATAACTCCCGTGGGTACAACTACTACCTGGGTACTACAATTCAGGCCTTTGTCCTATGAGATAACCGCGCTATTGACGAGCAAGTGTAATGAATTTTTATTTTTCAAGTCATCCGAGTTAGATTCCCGACTTTCCGAGCTGAATACAGGGTTTGTTTAATGTAATTAATTATATATGAATGCAGTTTTTTATTATTATTAAAATCAATGACATATCCTTAGAAGAAATCTTCGTATGACTTCCCCATACTGACTGAATTAAATGGGCCACCCTGTATGTGGTAGGGGGAGTGGGGGCAGCTTGATACGGTTTTTTTGCTTCGCCGATAAAAAGAAGAGGCATAGAGCAACTGTAACAAAATTATTCTTCAAAGGTCTAGTCTAGTATGTATCTGGGTACAAACGTACATTCACATTTTGTCTGTAAAAATGCACTTAATTTTTTTACGACTATTTTTCTGAGACATGGGTTTTGTATCAAGCTACCCCGTATACGGGGTGCATTCATACAGGCCAGGGGCACTTAGATTCACTTAAACATCTCCATACATTATTAACATAAATTTATTTAGAAACAAAGTAAAATGCATGTATTTCTTGGTTATAGACTTTACTTATGAAATTCATTCTCATTTACAACAAATTAACTTCAAATCGATGTAGTAAAGTTGCTATCTTTATTTGCTGCCTTTCTTGTAGATAAAGTGCCATTAATCACATCAGAAATTGCAGAAATACCCGAAATAGAATTACCCGTGTGGTGCCGGGTTAGAATAGCACCTCCCCCTTTTTTTGCCGTGGGTGTCGTAAGAGTCGACTCTGGGAAAGGGTTAGTGTATTGTGGGCGATAGGCTAGCAACCTGTCACCGCAATATCACGTTTAACTATCTGGTTACCCTGAATTTGCTAAACGTGGCACTGGATTTTTGAATTCATGTGCTCTGTCTACCCCTCATGGGAATATGGGCGTGAGAATATGTATGTATGTGTAGAAATTGCAGATCCCTTGACAGTTTAATCTATAGACACTCTATCGGTCTTTTTTTTCTATGTGCGAACCATTTCCTGAGAGAAAAATAAAAACTTACCTACTCTCATACTGTTATCAATCTACCCCATTGACCTTCGTATCAATGTGCCCCAAAGTACTTTATAAAATTTGAATTATTATTAAATAAATACTGAAAGTAACTAAGAAAAAAAATACATTTTATATTGTTCTTTAGTGTATATACTTACTGCATAATATGGACTCTTTGAATAACAAAACAACACTGCCAAATGATACACTTCTTATAATTGACGAAATTTTAGTCTCAACCTAAAAAAACGTATCCATACTTGTCGTCTGCGACGCACCGACCGAGCGTCGGCGATATTCCGGCAGCTGATTGGGCCCGTTGGTGGTGTCTATGTGTGTGTGAATGAACAGTGCACGGTTGTTCGTTTAGTTTCTATGCTAGCCGTATCTATGTGCCCCTTGTATCAATGTACCCACTTTCCCCCTACGGTACAAAGGGTAAGATGTGATTAAAAAATTGCACTTAATTTATTTTGTTATTACCTAAGTGGAGGTCAAAGCTAGCATGGAAACTCGTCTCGCCAAAATTTCAAGTAAAAATAAAAATAGGTAGGTACTTAACTGGTTTTACGAAATATATTCCTACGTATTTTTTTTGTTACAAACATACATACAATCACACCTGTGTTCCCAAATGGGATAGGCAGAGCACACGAAACGAGACAGACAAAACCATGATTATGATTATATCACGCTTCGCAGCCACTTCTAGCATGGTTTTCGGTTCGCAAAGTAGGAATAGGTACAATAGTGACAGGTTGCTAGCCTATCGCCTAAAACATACCTAAACCTTATAGTCGCCTCTTACGACATTCACGGAAGAAATGGAGAGATGTTATTCTATCCCGACACCACGCGGCATATTTTTTGTTGTAAAATCCAAAATAGCGCACTTAAACGTGGTTTGCATAAAACAAGAATTTCGACGTCATACCTAGTCGCTACAGTGCAGCTCCGAATACGAATACTTAAGTGGGGAATGCTTGCCCATAGAAGTGCCATATTAATGTTGTATCACAGAATAGATAATAGTAAGTACAAGTAGTAGTGGTTGTATGTAGTAGTGTACAGTTTGCAATGAACGACGCAAAAACACGAAGACAACCACTTGATATTGACAACTAGGTATTTATATACATATTATGTTATTGTGACAGTCGTGTCAATCATCTATAATCTATACATATAATAAAGCAAGAGAGGGTCGAAAGTCTGTACATGGAAGATATTTACAAAAAAACTATTTAGGGGGCTTTAG
>BHDV01018355.1:123345-141981 GCA_005406045.1 Adoxophyes honmai
TATCCCGAAATGGAAAGACATATAATATCATTTATAGCAGCGTGTTATAATAATTACGAGAACTCTTCAGTGTTACCCAGAATTTGACGCGAAGCGAAGCCGCGGGCAAAAGCTAGTAAATCATAAGTGGACAGGAATTATAAAATTTTAAAGATAAGCAAATAATGAATTTGCAAACCATACGGTATATTACAAATTTGAAAAATAGAATGTATGTTCGCACTCTTCGCACACATTACTCACACAATTATACAATCACCTATTCTTGCAAGTTTATCATTATCACCTATATTATAGGTACCAGTACATATTTAAAATTAAAATGTAGTTCGGACTAGCAGGCTATGTACTTAGGTATTATTACAGCTAAGTTATACTCGTATTACCTAGTTTTCAGTTCATGGCAGAAGTTGTATTAATTTGTAACATAGGTGCAGAATATTACCTAAGTACTACCTAACTAAGCATAGTCAGGGTCAAAAACGATGAGGACTATTTTTTACGTTTTCTCGAGCAACAATGTTAATAAACATCGATGTTAATTGATAATTGAATGTTAGATGTCGTTAGTTCATTTCCTGCTGAATTAGGTTTTTTTTAACGTAAAATATAAAAATAGGTGTTATATTATTCAAAGATTCAAACCCTAGTATGGAATTCAAACGCATGACCTACGGAGAAACCACGGGAAGAAATTAGAAAAAATGTGTCGAATTATTGGAACTTATGTTATTTACTCATGATTAGGTATGTGTAGAAATAACAAAAAAGTATTAAGAAATTTGCAGTTACGACTCTTACGACTACCTACCTGCGACCGAGGCCGCCAGTGGCGCCTGTCCGCATGAGAGACTATGCTTCCGCTCCCACAAACATTGCCACTTCAATACTTGAGTAGAAGTTCGCACCCGAGTCCGACTCGCACTTGGCCTATTTTTTTTCGTCAACCCCAACATGTCGTTAGAGGAGACTAAGGAAATAGGTTTAGGTATGCTTTAGGCTAAATATAGGCTAGCAACCTGTCTCTATTAAGCCAAGAATACATTAGGGGACAAATGTCCCACGACACGTGTCCCCAGCAAAATAAACGCGGATATAAGTCGCGCGATGTCAGGCGAAATCGGCCGGCTTCGCTTGACATATCGCCGACAACATGTCGTGGGACATTTGTCCCCTGCTGTATCCTTGGCTTCATACCTACTACCTCTTCCATCTCTTTTCAAACATAAAATTATGCTAGAAGTGGATGCGAAGCTTGATATGCACATTCATAATCATGGTTATGTCTATTTCACGTTTCGTGTGCTCTGCCTACCCCATTTTTGATCATGGGCATGATTGTACCTATGTATGTAATTACAACACAATAGTATTATAACAATATAATAAAATACAATAAGTATCTACGGCCATGAAGCAAAATGTATTAAATCCAGCGACTTGGAATCACCCAGAAGGGTTCTGAATCATCATTCAATAACATTATTTACGCTAAGTACTTTGAGTAGTCACTTCCTCTTCTACTTACTTACCTAGTTGTTTCGACGTAGGCGGACCATGCCATTGCCATTTCGTGTCTCATAATGGAAATAACGTAAAGTACTTATAAATATAAATAATAATTATTCTCATCTATTACACAATTATAGCCTTTTGTCTTACAATTCGGATTATCGGGTATCTAAGTATCCATGGTGAGGTGGGTTCGATCTCGCTCTTTTTATGCAATATAGGGCATTTTCGTTTTTTTTTATTCAATAGATAATTTTATTAATCATAAATAGATTCATCCTCTAACATACCTACTGTTATCATTTATCATTTATTATAAGCTTTTATTTAACTTCACTTTAGTATGTAGGTATCTATGTTTACAAATCTTGCAAGGAAGATTTGAACTACTTCCGATAGACTGATTGAGCTGAAACGTTAGGTATGTATACCATGGTATACATACCTAACGTAACTTCGATGACAATACAATATTCCGGAAGTGGACTTCTGGTGGCCCAGCTGGGACTCCAGAGGGAACTCTTCAACGGTTGGTCTGATTGACTTGAAATCTGGTGCACATAATCTAGGATGGATGGCAATGAAGAACAGTTGGCAAAAAAGTACAGTCGGCAAAGAAGCTTGCATCGAAAATGATTTTTTTGTTGGTAACCTTATCTTTGTGTGTATACTTTACTTTGTACCTAAGTGTTAAAATGTTTACGTAAGTATCTACCTATTTTACCTATATAATTTAAATTTCTACGAAGTTTCTCTGTGCTTAAATATACAAAGGTTTTGTTGTCAATTCAAAAGAACAATAAACGGAAATCGGATACTTGTAAATGTAAGTGTAAGATTCTAGTTGAACCGTAACCGTACTCTCTGTGCAACGCTTTCACAATCAATCTGGCGATGATTTGCCAACGCTCGCGAAGGAAGTTATTACGCTATTTTTGTTCTAAAAAACGTTTTACAATGGGTAGTTGTGCCTATTCCCAAAGCTTAGCCCAAGAGGCAAATAGAATAGCTACTTTTTGCAAGTCTCTCTGACTTGACAGCCAACGCGTAACCTTGTAACTATAAATACCAGCCGGCGAACATGCCTGCATTCAATTCGACAAGGTTCCAGAATTCCCCAATTTTAACTACAAAAAAACAGCAGTCCCGTTTCTCACAAAACAATATTTTAAACATAAAACTACCGTGAGACACACGCAACTAAAACGGATCAACGATCAACTTACGTTTTTTTCATCGATCTTTATCTCGATGTTTCGGGCCAATACGTTACCCATTATCTGGAGTATGCGCCACGGCAGCATCAGTGTGCGTCTATCCGCTTATTAGTCATAGCTGGGCATTAACTCGTTAATCCGTTAATCGTTAATTAACGAAGTTAACATTTCGATTAACGGATTAACTTTTAAGTTAACTTAAAAAAAAGTTAACGGACTCATTAACTTCCGTTAATATCGTGAAAGTCCGTTAATCGTTAATCCAATGCCTATTATTCACCGCATGGCACCGCGGCGCGGCGATAAAAACAGCATGGGTGTAGCATGGTTTTGGGGGCTTAAACCTCCCCGAAAAGTTGAGGCTCCCATACACCAACCGGGTATTTTTTGGTGTTTTTGGATTAATATAAATAGGTACTGGTAACAGGTAGACAATTGAAATATAGTGTGATTGGGCGATGAATGGTACGAAACCCTTCGCACCCGAGTCCGACTCGCACTTGACCAATTTTTTTTTCGTCCCCCCCCCTTAATCCTGGCTAAGCCCGTGAAAAACAAGTTCAGACACGACAAGACGACAAGTGCCGAGTGAAACAAAAACACTTTGCGAGTCAGAAAGCTGCGAATAGATATCTTCCAGAACCAAAACCCAAATTCACTAACGCAACAACAATAGAAAAACGATTTTTTTATTATATTTTAACGGATTAACGATTAACGTTAACTTGCGTTAATTCTTCCGCAATGTAACGCTTTAGCGTTTAACGAAGCTAACTTTTATAGTAACGGATTAACGATTAACGAAGTTAACTGTTTGATTAACGGTGCCCAGCTATGTTATTAGTTCACAATATACTAATCTGAATGTAATATTATATTACTAATATATTAATAGTAATATTTTACTGTTCCTTTTTACTTATACCTTTTTACATATCTTACAAACCATTCGATTCAACATCAATAATATTACATTAGTAGTGTCTATTGAACAACGTGCCTACTGCTAACGTTGGATAAATATTTTCAACATCTGCTTATTATTAAACAGTAACCTGTTTAATCTCAAAATAAACTGACGAAACATAATTTTGTCTATTTTACAGGTAACCAGCCCCAGCTACATAATTTTATGATAGCAATAAGCGAATTCTACGCAAACAGAGTCGCAGGTAACATCTAGCTAGTGCAATTACAAAATGGAATGAAAGTTTTGCTAAAGCAAGATTTAAGGCAATATCTGTATAATTGGGCCTAGGAGAACAAAATAAAACTAATGAAAATTACTTAAATACGAACATTTATTCTCATAAAAAAATCGTATTAAATACTTGTTAAATCGCTAACAACAAATATTTTAACTAAGTTAACATAAACAGGCTTTTCCTGACTGTTCAAAAATCAAATCTGATCCATACACTGATGAAATACTTGGGTGTGTGTTACCGATACTGTGTGGATTCGTACCTAGTAACTAATTCCCATTTGTTCCACAGAACTGAGCCATTTTGCTTTGCACAATTTTCTTACACAATCTTCTTATTTTGTATGGTTTCTCAAGTGATGGCAATTGCCTTAAGTGATGCAATGTTTGAAGTCAAAGATACATTAGGCGACACAGTCATGTCGCGCGACAAATGTCGCCTAATGTATCTTTTTTTTTGGCTTAAAGCTAACTCCATGGTTCCATGAAACAAAGGAGAAAAAGCTAAATAACTAGTGTAAAACACCATTAGGTATACCTAAAATAAAAAAAAATACAATGTTGTTTCATTTGGTAAGCCATCAAACGCCACATTAGGTGGGTACGTATTTTGCGATATAAATTCATTTATACTGAAAAATAACGGAATTACTCACGTTGTTTGTACCGAGATTAGCTCGACATGTTTCGGATCAATCCGTGATCCATCATCTGGAGCTACGCGCCACAGCAGCGGACAGACGCGCACTCATGTCACAATACATACAATGTCAAGACATGTCGAGCTAATCTCGGTATAAACAACGTGAGTAATTCCGTTATTTTTCACTATGAGTGAGTCTCACAGTAGTTTTATGTATAAATTCATTTAGTCTATCGCTGCAACAGAATAATGGTTAAACTTATGAAAAATACTTTTCCATTGTACTTGAGTCATTATATTCTGCATTTCGTTTTAAGTCACTTGTTTATAACTAATTGTAATCATAATCTATTTTTAGTAAGTGCAATAACTGGTTAAAAATCCTTCTCTCTCTCTAGTTCTTGTCCAATCTTTGGCTAAGCGAGGTTGATTGTTAAAGTATGTTTTCCAAAGCAGCTAAACATTTAAAGAGGTCAAAATCCATTCACCCTTTCAACTTCATGCTGTATTCATTTTTGATCATGATTTCATGACCTTTACAAATGTAGATCTACTTGTACATTCAAAGGCAAAACAAAACTATAATTGCACTTTTGAAATCCATAGTTACAGTTATTTAAATTCGACTTCTTATTTGTATAGGTAGGTACAATAACTAACTTCTCAAGTAATTATGATAGTTCCTGAAAAAAAAGCTTAACATCCCACACAATCTCAGTGCATTTTATTGACTTGTATGTACTTGCAGCAGAGACCGAGTGAGACAGGGTTGTTGTAAAAGTAACAAGTATTAGTTGGTGATAGCAACTATGTTTGAAAGTTCTCTTTTTGCCTTGAAGTACTCACAATTGGAACTTAACAAATCTTCCAAGCTTTCAATCAGTCTATGATCTAGTTCCTATAACAGCTCCCAAGAGAGATCAATTACCTAAGGTCTAATTTAGCTAGAAATCTGCAACAGAGAATTCCGAAAATCTCAGTAGCAATTTTGCCTTGATTATGATTATATTGGAATAAATGCAGTACTTAGTGTTCAATATCAACTATATTTTTAAGTAATTGAAAATAAATATGTTTACTTTATATTTCTGCTGCCCCACTAACTTATTCAATACTTTTTTCAATCTGATCCTTCCATAGTACCATATGGTATAAAACAGAAACAAACCATGAATATAAACAAAATCCACTGTAAAACATAGTAAATGGCTTCTTTACTTAACTAAGCAAAAGTGGATAATATAGTTGTAACCTACTGATATTTGAACTGTATCATAATTTACATTTACCTCTTATTATTGGGAGATTATGCAAGTGTTTCAACTACCTCATTATTCAGTCACATTTTATACATTTTGGCAGATGTTTTGATTTATTTGTTAGAACTCTGTATCCCTAATTAATAGATTATGAAAAAACTGTATCATAACATTTAGTCAATTTTACAGAAAAACACCCAAAAAAATGAGACACTTGAAAAGCTCCAATAATCACCCCAAAGCGGTATATTATTACTACATCTATTCATTTATATTGTGAAAAATAAAAGTAAATAATGCCAAGAAACACAAAAGCACTTTTCAATAGATATAACATTATTCTACAAAAAATATAATAATGGTGCCTTAAAATTACTAATACACCTATAATAGTAGTAATAGCAATTTACTTAGTCTTATAACTAGAGGAATGTAATAAATGGACAGAAATCAAATGGTTAATCAGTCAATTTGGACAAAAAGCTAAGCTTGTTGCTTTTTTGTCTAATTTAAGGAGGGCATTCACCATATTTTCATTGCCATAGTAAAATTACATGTGGTCAAACAATAGTCGCAAAGCAGTAGAATAATCAGTGAAATTGCGTTGCAGGAAAAAAAATTTGGATATCATAAACCAACTGGCTGTCCAGTCAACAGCACCAATCTAAAAGAGGCTGGCATTGATGACTGGCACAGATAACACTAAAAGCACAGCTGTGGTCAATGATGCTGAGAGCAATGCATTGTAGTTCACTTTATATCTTAGTGTCAGATATGTAACAATATTAATGTAGTTTTGTGATATTTGCTTATTGTATTAGTGCTAATTAACTGAAAATCAGTCTTCATTGATTACATAACTTTATCAGTGAACACAAAACTGTGGGTTCTAATTCAAGTCAACTTCTTTCTACTGTCACATTTTAGTGCTGGCTTCTAGGGAGCGCAGAAGTGGCGCGCGGGCTGTATACTAGAAGCGGTCTTTAGAGGCGTGCAGGTCAGGGTTGGTGAGGTACTGGAGCTCTTGCAACTCTTGGAATTTCTCATGGTCTCTGATGTGAGCATAGTTTGCAGACAAACACATTAAATAATGTACTAAGCTTAGAATAACAAGTATGCAAGAGACCATTGCCAGTATAAACATGAATTCAGCTTTTTCAACATAGTCTTTACAAAATAGTTTCATTTTCAAAGCTCCACAAATCTTCATGTCTTCTTGTTTAACATTGGAGGGGAACATGAAATCAAACTGTGTGAAGTCAATGCATGTATCCAGCTTCACGTTTTCTGGTTTGGAACAAAGCTTCCAGAATATGGTGAACAGGAACGTCGTGATTACCAGGAAGCCGAGCAGGATGATCCACGTGAAGGTCAGGATATAGGTGATGATCATGAAGACGGCGCAAGAGATGCGGCCGCCGACGCGCGCGCGCCATGCGCGGTACACCTTCTGCCGCGTCGCGCCCGTCGTCAGGCAACCTAGGCCCAGCAGCATCAGCCCCAGCGCAGCCATGCACGCACCGCCCACCACGAATATCATTCGCACTGCTTCGATCCATATTAAGCGAAAATGGAATACTTCTTCAAACATCTTAATAGACAGGGCTGAACCCTGGAACATGGTTCCACAGAAAACCCCCACGCCCAAACAACACATAATGGTTGCTATCAGGGTCGCATGAGGCACCCTGGTCAAACAAGCTTGACACGCGTCGCCCATTGTTATTTATTATCACACTATCACAAAAGAGAAGTAACGTTTCAGTTAATTTCGTAATTTCAGGAACCTCTGATTCATCAACACAAGGGAAAGTGTTTGGTTTGTTGAGTTGAACAAGAAAACCACAACCCATCCACAGATAATCATAATCTAAATTTTACACTTAGTATTTGTCTATGGTTGATTCTTATTCTTAAAATGAATGGAAAAGAGTAAGGGCTAAACGCCATAATACATAACTAGAGGTGAACTTTACTACAAAAAACAATATTAAAGCCACCACAGCTTTCCAAAAAGCAATATTACTCAAGACAGCATGACGCGATCAATGATGCACAATTTAATTTGTTTCATGAATTAAACTGGTTTGCACGACACGATACGACAACTCACTCGGCTGCTCTATGGTAAAAAATAAAAATAAGGCGCAACTGATTCTCGCCACGCAATACGTCAAATTTGTCTTTAAAATAACATAAAGATAAAGACATAAAAACGATAATTCTAATAAAATCAATCCTATTTAATAGTGAATCAGACCCAAAGATCTCGGAACCTAACAAGATGACGCTCTTGGGAAATGTTAATTTATTAATATAAACCATATTACAAGGGCATAAAGTCCTTTTTTCGTAGAACCCTACAAAGAGGCAAGCTGAGTACAAGTGAGATAGCTACCACAGAGTGGTGTGTCCCGCTCACTACTCGTGCCATTCTTGCCAGCCTAAAAAAATCTTTACGAAAAAAAAAACATCGCCCAAAAAGAATAACTGAAAGTACTGAAACTGAAACACTCGTATTATAATTTTATTTTAACGCACGGTGCACACTTGCCACCAAAAGCTGTGCCAAGTTGAAATAGCTAGTACAGATGCAGTGTGTCCCTTTCTAATAGGGTGACAAATTGACAATGAGATTTTTGCTATATGAGAAATTCAATTTCGTAATCTTACATACATACATACGTCACGCTTTTATTTCCAAATGGGTTAGGTAGAGTACTGATTTATTCATATTTATGCACATTTAAAAGTTATATTTGATTATCTACGCTTTACAATCGGTAAATTCAATGCGTTTTACAATTATACTTCAACGTCAGATTATAAAAAAGCTTTGAATGTGTTCGTCCATTTCTTTGTTTATTCGATTGTCATCTTCTGTTATATTCATATTAATATTCTTATTTATTTGGCAACATTCATAAGAGGGTACATTAATAAACCGTGATAAATTTCACAATTCGTTGCCTTTTTTATCATAATTTAGTTTCCTTATCTTAAATAGTTAAATTATCTGTTAATATTATATTAACTATTTGAAATATAATATAATGAATTTATATGAAATGGGATAGGCAGAGCAAACGAAACGTGAAATATACATAACCATGATTATGACTATTTCACGCTTCGCAGCCACTTCTAGTATCATAATAGGTTTGAAAACAGATGGAAGAACTAGTATAATAGTGACAGGTTGCTAGCCTATCGCCTAAAGCATACCTAAAACTATTTCCTTAGTTGCCTCTTACGACATCCACTTAAGAAATAGAGAGGAGCTATTCTAGACCCGACACCACACGGGACCACGGGATATGATAATACAAGGTGTTACAAAAATACGGGTATAGCCGTAAGGGGGTTAAATGGCCCATTATAAGGAGTCAATTTACAATACTTGTGAACCGTGGTATCGTAGTTTGACTTATCGATAAAAACCAATAAAAAAAAGAATTGTTCATAAATGTACCAACCCTATTACTATGTAACTAAAGATTAAATAACACAGAATGTACATTTTTACCTAATATCCACGGAACGACTAAGAGTCAATAGCAAAATGTACAGAAGCCACTCAGATCGAAATTGTCAAGTTAAAAAAAATGTTATGAGACATACATAGATACTTCATTTTATTAAACGGTTTTACTTACTTAGTATTTTAACCCTAACTAACACACATATTTTCATAGCAAACACCGAATTTACAGAAACTGCTGAAAGTATCATCCATCTTGCTTTATGCACAACCTCGCTCCCAGAATATGGTTTCATAGCCATTTTTTTAACTTAATAAATAATGTCGATTAAAACCGAAATAATTGTAAGATATCGAAATTGAAGATTTGAAATTGATAGCACAATGTTTCTTTTTTGACTTGACGTTTTTCGAACCCATTAATTCTTCTTATTGAGTTTGAAAACCTTTTTGAAGGAAATATTGAGAATTAGTCAAAGAATACATTCTGTTAAATAATATATTTATGATAACTTAAGTTCTATTGAGTGACAGCTTACTAGGGTTGACAATATTTTTCGCTTAATAATTTATTACATTTTTACCCGGTCTTTTGTAACACGTTGTATAAGTGATTTTGTAAAGAGGTATGGGCAAATATTCTTGCCACTGAATATTTTAAACATTATTTTAAACATTCTTAAGTTTTTTCAATTGATAACAATAATGTTCCCATAATACAAGGATTCATGGTCAATGTAATGACATGACGACTAAGGGGTTACCATTACAAAACAAGTAAATATATGTTTTCTGTTTAATTAAGTAATACAAATATAATAAATAAAATACAAATAAATTAATGCAATTTTAATTCGTTGACACAAAACCGTTAAAACAAAATTATAATATGAGTGTTTCAGATAAGTTTCTTGAGCGATGTTTGTTTGACGTAAAGATTTTTTAAGCTGGCAAGACGAGTGAGCGGGACACACTGCATCGGTTGTAGCTATTTCACCAGCATTCAGCTTGCCTCTGTGTAGAGTTCCACGAAAAAAGTTGTTTATGCCATTGAAGTTATGGTTTAGGCCGGCCACATACATTCGGAATTTTTCCGTTCGGAATCCCGAATCAGACTTTCCGAACGCAGTCAATCCATACAAAATCAATGGACCGCCACACACATTCGGAAAAATTCCGTGCGGAATTCCGAACGGAAAGCTTCCGAATGTGTGTGGCGGTCCATAGATTTTGTATGGATTGATTGCGTTCGGAAAGTCTGATTCGGGATTCCGAACGGAAAAATTCCGAATGTATGTGACCGGCCTTATATATTAATAAATTGACGTTTCGCAAGTGCCTGATCTTGTTTGTGTGTAAGATCTTTGGATACGTCATGCTCGCTTTGTTGGCAATGCCTCGCTAGTTCATAATTATGTAAAACATTACTAAAATTCTTACTAAAGAAGATTGAATAAAATAATACATTCTATTTGTTTTATTTTCATGACAAAAATATTGAATCATAATATTAAAGACACGTCAGCGGATCAAAAACCTTGAATCCAATTCATAGGTGTAATAGAAATGTAAATGTCCACGTCAAAATGACAGCTCCAAAACTTAGCGCTAACTTCACTTTTCCTTTGGTTTATTTCAATTAAATTGAATTAAATTGCTCATACATTCTGAACCGCAGTATTAAGGATATTTCGGTAAAACTGTTTATGGATAAAGAAGTGTAAATCAAAGCCTTTAGTTTTAAATCGTTCTTAGCTTATCTGCTTTTTATCCTCAATTTGATAAGGTTTATCATTTAAATTTCTTTGCAATTATTGGGTATCAGGATGGATGCCTTGTATCATCAAACTTCCCAATTAATTCAAGAAGCTTCAGATTTATTCCACCAATTGGAAAAGGATGTGAACAATGCTGAATCCATTGAACACGCAATCCAGACAAAAATTAATGCGATCAATGCGTAAGTATACATTTCTAGTGACACATATGTTCTGTTTCTATTCCTTGCACCATATTGTATAAAAATATATTTAATTTGCTTTTTAGTTAGTGTTGTATTATTTCTCATTTGATGTTTCAGGCAATGTGAAAAGCTGGATGTATTTGTATTTAAAACTCCTATTAACAGCAGACCAATGGCTAAAATGAGAGTAGATCAATTGAAATACGACAATAAGCATATACAGGTAATGCTCTTCTACTATTTTTCAATAAGTGTATGTCTGCTGGTGGAGTATGAAGGCGAATGCACATTAATTTTTGACTAAAAATGCTTCATGATGGGCTCTATACTTGGCTAATCACCAAAATAAATGTAACTTTTTTGGTTTTTTATTGTTTGGTGGCAGGCATCCCTCAACAATGCTCAGAATCGAAGGCTGCGTAGGGAGCAAGAGCTGGCAGAGCGTGAGCAACTTCTATCGCGGCGCTTTGGCCCCGGGCATGACCACACCGTCACAGTAGACTTCCTAGCGCAAGAGCAGCAGTCTTTACAGAATTCCCATAGGAATGTTGATGAAATGCTGCACACTGGTAAGCACATTTTCCATCAAGAATATTGTTTTAAACAAATACAAAGATTGCATAAAATCCCCTTATGAAGATTAGTTGTTCTGTTTACTCATAGATCTATTTCTTAACATTAATCTGTGTAATAGTTACATATGTATAATTAAAAAAACTCACCCTTAAAGTTCTAAAAAGTATCTAGGCAGCAAAAGTACTGTAATTTTTTTTAATTTTACCCATTTGCTTAATAAGTATATTACATATTTAATATTGTGTACATATGTAATTTGATATTTACCACAAGCTACTTCGTGAAGGATAACATTGTGAGGAAATTTGCCAACAGCAAAAAGTAATTCAATGCTGTGGGCAGGAACTAATTATAATAATTCTGAAATATATCCTATTATTGACAAATAATGTCAATCAATGACAATGCTTACCATTTTATTTGATATATTTCTTCATATTTTTCTAAGCTTGTGATTTGTTATTTCTTGCTGATTCTGATCTCTTTTATAATTAAATTATTTCTTCTGTTTATAAAAGATTTGTTTTCACTTTTTTTGTTGATGATCCAACTGCTTTCATGTTTTCTTTTAGATGTTAACAATGGTTTATTAACTCACTACAACTTTGCCATTATTGTTGGTTTATTGGTTATTATTGTTATGCTGCTTGCTGCCTTTGCCTTAGCAATGCTCTTACTTTGTATCTTACAATAGTCTACTCTTCACATTTTAATCCACTGTTCTTTTTATACCCTTTGTTGTCAAACCATTGCAGTGTAATTTTGTAATATTAAGATCTGAATTTTGAAGTTACTCTAAACTTATGTAAATCCACTTTAAATTACCTATTCTAAGTTAATAGATAGCTTACAAACTAGTAGAAAATCTTGGCATATCTTCATACCGAAATATTATTAAGTACTAAAGAACCGAACACCAATGTAACATTTAACAAGTTACCATTCCAAGCCAATCTGCTTTCATATATACCTGCCAACCATAAAAATATGCTAGAAGTGGCCACGTAACGTAAATTAGTCATGGGTTAGTCTATTTATCCTTTTGTGTGCTTTGCCTACCCCATTGTGGAATACAGGCCTGATGTATGTATGCATGTATGTAATTACAATTAGATTTTAATTATTTTACGCGTTAATCTAATTGTAAAGACGTCGTTGATGTAACGCTTAATTATTCATCGTAACGTTCTGCACAACGCATGTCGTGGCGCCATCTTGTTTTCCGCTCCGACATAGCCGACGCCCCGCGGATAGTTATAGGCGACATAAAGTATTAATCTGCTACTGCCATAGCGTCGTAAGTGACCATTTCTCATTCTCACGCCAGTAAGGCTCGTGCTTGCATATTGCACAGTCCTCAGTCTCGCCGCCTCAGCTCAAGGTCGTCGCTCTCGGCGGCCAATTCAAACACAATTAGAACTTGCATTAACTACATCATAGTACTTGCAATACTCATTGTACTGACTAAAATGACATAGCGAGTAATTATGAATAACGTGATGCACTTTAAAAGAGACAACGTGATTTAATTGCGTTGCAATAAGATTTTGCATTCTGGCGTTATCTTAAATAAAAATATTGCAACTTACCACATCCTGGATGCGTCTCGTTGCGGGTTGTGTAGAAGGAGCACACTGTTCAAGTGTTCACGGGTCCCGAGCCGGCCGTCAGTGGAGCGCCTGCGATCAGCGCACGAGGCGAGTTAGCGTGACCACATCACCACTGCAATGCAAAGCACCGAACAATGGTGGTATATTTTATTTATCGAAGTACTTACACAAAGGCAGGCTTTGAGTAAACTCGGCGCTATTAAATATTAACGACATCAGCTCAGTACCACAGCTGAGACGCGAGTTGGACTTTTGCATAATTACATTTTCTTACTAGTCAGCCGCTGAGCGTGTTAACCGTACAACATAAATGAAAATCTATTATATTATTGGTTGTATACCTCATACATCATAGACACTTACGTGTGGGAACTTTTTTTACCGTTGATTTTTTTTGTTGTTCTTTGACGGTGCGGAGCGAGTTCCTCGCGAGTTAAGAATAGCTAAAATAACAAGAAACTTGTTATGTTAATTGCGCTTAGCCTTTCTGACCCTGCTCTGGCGAAGATTGACATTGTTGAGACTCTTGACATGTCTTGAAGCGAGTTACCGCGTGACGTTATCGTTATATTGTCTTTTTCCAGGTTCGAATATATTGCAGACGCTGCGGTACAACAGAGACACTCTAAAAGGAGCCCACAAGAGGCTGATAGACCTGGCCAACACGCTGGGGCTCTCCAATGCTACAATTTCTCTTATCGAAAGGAGGGTGGCCCAAGACAAATACGTTTTGCTCGGGGGTATGCTTGTCACTATAGCTGTAATCGTATTAGTAATTATATACTTGACGTAGACGCGAATGTTACGGTTACGATAAGAACGCCGCTCACATTAGGATCACGTAGCGAAGTCATTTTATTGGAGCTCTATATTTACTTTATTTGGGTGTTTCAAAATGCTATTGCAGAATGCAACCAAAATTGCAATGAATCGATTTCGATCGATCGAGTTAAAGGGAAGTAGGACAAGAGGCACATGTCTCACTAGACATTTATTTCATGAAAACGAATGAATTAGTAACATAAATAATAAAAAAAACTTAACGGATCGTCTCCCTCAAAAGAATTGAAAAAATATTGCTTTGAATTTTCTGAAAAATTTACGGTCACTGATGAGCTTTAAAATTGTCTTGTTGATTTTACCCTTCAGTTAATTTTATTTAAAAACTGTTTAATGTTTGTTAGGTATATCTGAGTAGGTATTCACAAAAAATACGTTTCTTTTTCGTTGTGCTTGTCGGATGTGGATTGGACTGGCAGCAAAAAAAGTGTATGTTTTACAAAACACAGCATATTTTTGATGATACAATTTTCAACAAAAGCATTTCCTTAAAATTACGAGGGCGACACTGAAATTTTATACAATTGTCCACTTAGAAACAACACAAAAAAAAACTTCGTCATTTATAAATGGAACTCTTTGCCATTATTATTGAGTACATTTCATTCGACTGTCATTTGTTTTATTCATTTGGCGGCAAATTCAAAACAGATAGTTTCACGTCAAAATGAATTTAACTCAAGAAAATTTTCGTGCAATGACTTTCGGTGTCATATGAGTGAGTTTCAAAAAAATTGTACATAAATTAAGGGTTAATAAAAACAAAATCACGATCGCGTCTTTTGTGTAACGAAAATTACCTATACAAAATGTATGGGTAATTGTCGTTACACAAAAGAATCAATTAACTTTTGTTTTTATTAAAGCCCTTAACTATGTACAATTTTTTTGAAACTCACTCATATGTCGACAAGAAAGTTATGAAAGACTTTCGAATGGCTTTTCATGATGCAGCTCCGTCTCGTGCCACTGTTAACAACTGGTTTAACGAGTTTAAACGTGGGCGCAATATTCTGACTGATGATCTTCGTGAGGGACGTCCTTCTACGGCGAGTACTGACGAGAACACAAGTGCCATGCGTCTCATGATAGAGTCTGACAAAAGATTGACCTACCAGCAGATTCGGACTACCTTAGGCATTGGTATGAGCCAAGTGCAGAAAATCCCACACGAGCATTTAGCAGTTAGGAAGCTGTGTACTCGGTGGATACCCCACAATTCGATTGGTGCCGTGAAATGTTGCAGAGATTTGACGGAGGTGACTCAAATGCTGTTTTTGATATAGTTACGGGTGACGAAAGCTGGATTTACTGATACGATCCCGAAACTAAAAGACAATCGGCTCAGTCGGTGTTTTCTTTAGAGGAGCTGCCCACTAAAGTAAAGGGCAAAAATATGGTAGCTTCTTTTTTCGGCAGGACAGGCCACTACGCAACGATTGTTTTAGGAGATAAAGAAACAGTTACCGCAGAGTGGTACAGTGACAATTGTTTACCACTTGTCTTGGAAAAAGTTCGAGAGAAACGGCCTCGAAGTAGAATCCTCCTGCACCACGACAACGCCTCGCCGCACACGGCCAAGCGGACAACCGACTATTTGGCGACGTCGGGATAGAAATACTGGGTCATCCGGCCTACAGCCCCGACCTCGCTCCTTGCGATTTTTATTTATTCCCTAAAATAAAAGAAAAACTTCGAGGAAAGCGTTTTATGGACGCCGAAGAAGCAGTGACTGCCTATGAAAAGGCCGTCGAAGAGACCCCTAAGGACGAGTGGGCGAAGTGCTTTTCTCAGTGGTTCCATCGAATGAGGCGATGTATTGATGTAAACGGACAGTATTTCGAAAAGCAATAATAATATACTTACTTAAATATCTTGATATCATGCTTAGTTTTTGATTTTCTAAAAACTTTCAGTGTGGCCCTCGTAGCTTGTGATGCATGTGATATGAGCGTAATTTGGATTGTGCTGATGGTTAACTTTCAAACTCTAGTATACGGTCAAAGGTGAACATATTTGAAATAAGAGTTTGTATAGTTAGAACCTTGGCTTTTTATGAGATCTGATAGATAATTTTTTGGCAGTGCGAGCCATGTGTTCTCGCTATAGCAAAAATTGACATAACTATGTTTGAAATGGTCACCATATCCCACGAATTCGTTTATATTCTAAACAGATTTTAAAAAGATGGAATGGCTTGAATACTTTGAATAAAAGTATGTAGCGCCCTTGCGCTTTGACTCGTCTTGGCGGGGGCACTGCCGCGCCCCCCGGATGTTTTTGTTTAAATACAAAAACACGAAAGTCGGGGTCGTTTGTGTGTTTTTGGCATAATCTTACTCAACAGAAATAATACGTCATTTAGATATGTCAATATTTACTTATCTCGTAAATATTGTTCTCTAATTGAAATAAATGACAGTTTAATAGCTAACCTTGTATTGTGGCGACTGATTCATAAATATTATTATATCATATTCAAATATAGTTTTCTCGATAAAACAGGTTTCGATAGTTTTGACGTCAACGAAATCGACCAGTAAGTAGATTGATGTCAGTCTATTAATAATCCATAAAACTTTTCAAATTATAATCTCTTAGCTCTTTTTTTAAACGAGTTATCTGCGATTACTTGAAGAAGATTTGTAGCTTCTAAATGAAAAATATGTGCGTTCGTACTTAGAACACAAGTCGTTTTGTCCTTACGCTTTTTTACGCGAGACAGACGTGCTTCACATTGAGGTGCATCAATTACTTACTCGCACGCAGCCCCGTCACTTCTAGAAGACCGTTGTCACGTCCGGGTCGAACCGACCAAGGTCGCGGGGACATAACCGTGTCCAATATTTACTAGAATAATTTTGAACAAAAAAAAACCGACTTCAAATTTGGGCTATAATGAAAGCATTTTCTAATGAGGGTGACTTTCCATCACCAGCAGGCCTGACTAATTACTGAAATTATAATTTCCAGTCTGCAGGTGCATTCAGTATTGAAAGAATTATCCTTTAACTCCTAAGCATTAAGGAGTTGACCTTCCATCATCAGCTCAGTAATTTTTTTTTGAAGAAAGAAAGAAAGAAAGAAAGAAAACATTTTTACTGCCGAACGTAAATACTGGTGAAGCTTTGAAAAATGTACTAAAAACATTACCTTTGCCTATAAAATTTGAGGGTTGCCCTCGATTTCCCTCATATTCCATCATCAGGTCAAGATATGCTGACAATGGGACCACCTGGAAACTATATCCTTTCAAACAAAAAAAGAATTTTCCAAATCGGTCCAGGCGTCTTCGAGTAATCAGCGAACACACAAAAAAAAAGATCCCGACGAATTGAGAACCTCCTCCTTTTTTTGAAGTCGGTTAAAACTGAACATAATGGTTGATAGTAGAAGTGTTACAACAAACTAGGCAGCTGTAGCTTGCGACCCTGCGAATAAACAAAACAATATCCTACCAAACCATCTCCATGCGACATTTCGTCGAAATCAGTTCAGTAGCTAATGCTTGAAAGCCAACTGATATACCGAGACAGACAGACTGACAGATTAACTTAAGCATTTACATTATTAGTAGGAATTGAGAATTAAGTGTGATTCGCTAATTTGTTTTTTTTGCCTACATTTTCTTTCAACATTCAGTGATTTCGGCCGAGACCTTAATGGCGGGTAGAATCATGCAATTATGTATTTCTGGTTGTTTGCGTGGAAACAATATAAAACTTGTTTCAGATAATGGAGAATGTTACTAGGTATGCCAAATCCCTTGAAATTTTGTATCAGTAAAGCCTGTATGCATACAAATACACTAGTTTTTGTTGTACTCAAAAATACCCAGTAGTTTCGATTTTATAGGCATTCAAAGTTTCGAAAAATTTCGAGTCCCGCTAACAGCCACCTGAGCGCTTGTGACGTCATTTTACAGCTCGCCGCGCGGGCCGCCGCTCGTTTAGTATGAAGTTTAATAGCTTTCGCAGTATTTTGTTGTGTTTTTGTCCGTGTATTAAGTTCAAATAGTCTAATAATAGTAAATATTATTCGATTAATAAAAAGGATGAAGAATTTGAAAAAGGGCGTTCAGTTAATCTACCTAAAATACATATATGGATTAATAATGGTTGCACATTATCTATCAACAAATACTATAGTGATATCGTTGCCGCGGAAACGCAAGGAATAAAAATGCAAAGGCGAGTGAACTATCCGTGCTACTACATAGGTATACTTAATAGTATATCTCTATTCTAAATAGGGATGGGCCGAATGTAGAATGGACCGAATTCGAACTTCGGCCGAACATTCGGTATTAAACAACACCGAATACGAAGTTC
>BHDV01018355.1:143074-160559 GCA_005406045.1 Adoxophyes honmai
CCCCCCCCCCCTCTAACTTCTAAAATAAAAGAGTGATAAATGTAAAAAAAATATATGACGTACAATACCATAAAAAAAAACTATCAACGAAAATTGGTTTTAACAAAATCTACCAAGTATTTTTTTTTACCAAGTAATCTATCATTAGTTCGAAAATCTGTCACTAGTCCGACTCGCACTTGGCCGGTTTTATTTTTATTTTATTTTTTAATTACAAAATACGTAAGGCCATTTACTTTTATTTGAAACATACCTATTTCAGATCGGTAAGATTATGATGCTAGACAGCTATGGCGATGATGCTATTGGTTATGTTATATATGCTATAGCTATGATACATATATAATTATTATTATTTATGTAGATACCTACATAAAATATGATCACTTACGCCAAAATGGACGACACAACAATAAACTGTACTTTTATCTCAAAATGGATCTAACCTCATCATAGCCTTCCTCCATTTTTTTCGCAATTTAACGTCTTTTGGAACTATAAAAAAACTTTTCCGGCGTAATGGTATTTGTATTTTTACATTTATGCACAACACATGGTTTCCTAGTATTTGGATTGGACATTTTTAATAATATTTAGGCATAATTTCGAAGGAAAGGGCGCGCTACTGTGAGCGGGCTGAGTGAGCCCGGCTGAGAGTGTGTACGATGACGTCATACCATAACCGGCGGCCCGCGTCGTGCGCTTACAACTTGTTTTACTTCTAAATCGGGAACTAATTGACGTATCAAAGTAATTCTTTCACTAGTATTTTTTATTTTTGACAGAGAATACGGAGAGCTAATAATCAAAATTTAGTAGCATTCTTCATTGTACTCGTAATATGAGGCCTGTAGATAATGCGCGTTTAAACAATCTACAAACAATGTTAGTTTATACACAGCAATGGTGTTAATTTACTTCCTTGTGATAACAAAAATAACATTCCTAATGGTGGAAAACAAACACCCCAGTACTTATTCGAAATAGCATATTCCATGTTAGGAGGACTTTCCTGTTTTTTCTTAATCAATGAATAATGAATTTGTTTTTTATTTACTTTCGTTCTTGAGGCTAGGAATACGGCGTTGGAGGAAACAACCACCTCAACTCTACAAAACATTATCCTTAACCCCTAATGTAGAGGAACTATAAGCTAATCTCCGCGCATTACTATGCTAGTGCACTTCCAGTAGGTATGACTGTTTTGTCTTGTCGACTGTCGACAAACTCAAATTATTACATTTTAAATTTTATTAGTGCTTAGAAACAAGTGTGTAATTAGGTTTTTATTTTGTTGTGTATGAATCAAGTTTTTTCATGTTTTTAATTCTGTCTCCCGTCTCCGTTGTCCAAGGGAAATTTTCATTTTTGTGTACAATTCTTAGAACACGTCTGTTTTATTTAGGTAGATATCAATAAAATAGTATTCTGAGGCTATTCTAGTGCGGTATTTTAATTATTAACTATGATATTCCACGACGCGACGAATCTTGATAGGTAGATATGTAAAAAAAAATACAATTGCAGGTGGAGGGTCATGTGAAGGTTATATTTAGAATATATCGCATGTAGGGGCATGGACATGTCTTGAATACACATCAGATATAATTATTCGTGTTATTTAACCCATCGCTAGGAAATTTACGAGTATACGACAACTTGAAAACCAATCTACTGATGTGTAGGTTCATAATTTTAGCATTCTATCATTAGCATTTTATGATCACATCGTGTTGACATTAAGAGCATCTACACATAGGTATTTTTGCCACTATTGATATCGACTTTTTAGTCGACTTGACCTACAACAAAAAGCAACGCACTTTACACACTGAATACAATTCCGATTTTCACCTATCAAAAATAATACATTGTCACGTCAGATTAAATAAATTGACAGGTTGTATTGTTCCAACAAAGTCCAAGGTTATACTCGTTAATACGTGTGCCCGTACAGCGGGGGTATAAAGGTTCTTCACCTTAACGCATTCACTGCCATTAACGCATATCCGCGTTGTTGACATTCAGCCAAAGATTCGCCAGCGATTGAACGGACAGGTGCGTTCGCGGCACCAGAAGTAGGTTCGACTCTGAGAGGTAGCAGTGAATGCGTTGAAGTCCACGTTTTGCTGCAAACGATGTTTATGATTTATGACACTTACAAATTTGTTAAAATTTTGTAGACGCATTTTGTTTCATAAGGTGAATTAGGGACTAATAACACTTATGATTTGAGGGCTAGTTCAAGCCGAGTACGTAAGAATTTTGCCTCGTGCGAACACAACGAATTCATTGCGAACTTGCGGGGAAAATCCTAAGTCACAATGCGATGAACTCGCTGTGCGCTTGCGGCAAAATTGTGACTCGTCCTCGGCAAAAACGCGCGCTTACGGCAAACTGCCAATACGCTGGCCTCGCTATCGTCCTCAAATTGTAAGTGTGATAGGAACCCTAAGACTTTCTACAGCTTGCTAGAGGTGGTGGTAGGAATGATCTGAAGGTTTTTAATTGCTAACTGTATTTATAGTAATAATTTTTTCGTAACTTAAGTATCATGAAAACAACGGAAAAATAAAATATTTAAATTAATGTAGCGATTTGATATCACTCACAGGTAAAATAATCCGCCCTCTCTGTTTTTATTACTTCAAAAACTGTGATTTAATTAACGTTTTTATTACAATAACTAAATGAAAAAAAAAATTGGGTGGAAATTTTTCCCTCTTGAGTATATACGTGAAACACATTGTTACCAAAACTTTTATGTACCTACATGCAAATTCAAATAATGTTCTCATTAAAGTGTCAAATTGCTCTCGTGTTGACAAACTACTTACAAAAGCTATAGGCCATTTTTGTGAGCAAGTTGTACGTAACTATATTTTACACTTGACTTATTCCATTATACTGACATTCGCGAAGGTTAATTTACGATTAAAAAGCATAGATATCATTTTGTAATTACACTCGAGCCAACAGATTTCTGACCCACCGTAGAACGCTGTCACAGTAAACCGTAAAAAATCCCCTTGTAGTGCAATGAAACGTCACTGTTAATAGGTTCTATGGGGGGAGACTGGAATTGGTTCGACAAGACGTAACTCGATAGCATTGGGCCATCCTCTAATCAACCTGTTCTTTACTTACTGTAATATCTATGTAATTTAGCTACCAGCACTATCCCATTTCCGACTATGACGACTAGTTTGAAATATACTACGATACGTAACTTTGACCAGGAAAGTCGTGGCACCGTCGTCACCATAATTACTGTTTTGTCTTCTGCGATGAATTATCTTATATCTATTTGTTTCCAACTGTCTTATTTATCATTGACTCTTTGGCGCTATGATCGACGTTTTAATCCCTGTCATATGTAAATGAGCTCGATGGAAACAACGTTAACTAATGCTACGTTAAGTGTGATGAGGTACTACTTAGGTGTAATGTTACTAGGCATTCTTTGCCTTTATTATACTGCGTCGGCTCGTTTGTAAGTTTGTATAAAAGTGTTTTGTATGTAATCCTAAGTATTGAATAATGTATTTTATTATAATAAACCATATTTCAATGTTTACTTTTATTTTAATTAGACTTCTCGTCGCCATTTCCCTAGAGTTTAAAGAGTAGTCTTTAACCAGTGCTTTCTACCTGTCATGAACTTATGACATATGGAGTTGAGACGTGGACACTTACGGTAAGGCTGGTCCACCACGTCGCTCAGAGAGCTAAGGAGACCTCGTGTTCCAAATTTGAAGTAATTTGGGATATTATGTATTAGGAGTACCCGAGACCGTCGAGCGTGTATGACCAGAGTGATGCTGATGAATATTAGTGAAGCGAAAGAAGTATGTCAGAATAGAAGCAAGTGGCGCTCTGTCGTCTCTGCCTACCCCGTAGGGAATAAGGCGTGACGGTTATGTATGTATGTATGTATGTATTTGTTTAAAGATGTTTGACATTCAAATGGAATTATTGCATCGATATCGATTTTATAATGTACGTAATTATAATGTTTCTGCAGGACAGGTTTCTTAGTGCAGGATATCTGCTTACTGTGTCTGAGCGTATATTAGTGACTTAGATAGAGATTTGCATACATACATACATCACGCCTGTATTCCCAATAGGGGTAGGCAGAGCACACAACACGCTACATAGAGAAAACGATGACCATTTCACGTTTCGTGGCCACTTCTAGCAAATATCTTTTGGTTTTAAACTAACTCTGCCACTATCGTGTAAACATAATTTTAACAGTTTTACACAGAGCAGCTTCCAAATAAAATCGACATCATGAAAGTACGGTTAAGGTCAAAGTCAAGACTGCCATTAAAACGACCATTTCCAAAAATCATCAATGCATAATTTACTAATTTGTGAAGCGTATTTGGCGTTAACATTTGCGTCACTTGTCCCTCTTGTTGGGATCGCAGCAAGGCATGCGCGGCTCGACGTGCGGGCAGGCGAAGGCCACGTCCTCGGGCTTCTGGGGGGCGCAGGGGCCCGAGGCCTCCGGAGGGGGGTTCACGCAGGCGGCCACGGGCGGGGGCTCCACGCGAGGGTGCTCCGCCACGCGCGCCGCCGCCGGCGATATCTCCGGGACGTCCCGCCGAAGCTTCTTTACTTTCTCATAGGCGTCCGGCCCTAGCTTCATGTGTTCCGGTTGCTGGGGAAAAATGTTAGATGTCCCTCATCAGCCGGAAAACATCCAATGATGGTGTCCTCCGACAGAGAACACCGCCTTACCCAAAGACAAGGCCTGAACACTCCGCCTTCCGATTTTCGATGGATGCTCGTATTATCTAAAATTGTATTTAAGTAGATGCTTGTCTTTCTTTTTATTTCTAATAGGCTCAATCCGGAGACTTCTTTCAATACTACAACCATACATTTGGAGACGCACAACAAATGCCTACAGAAACGAGAAATAATGGACACATACATACACGTAACGCGTGTATTCCTAAATGGGATGGCACACGAAACGTTACATGCACAAAGCCGGACAGATAAGCAAGTACAACTTACTTAATTCGATATTGCTGCAGTGCCGCCTTAATAAATTCGTACATTCAGAACCAAGGACTCGGCTCCCGGATTCTTCAAAACATTCGCGAGATACCGAGAACCCGGTAGCCAGGTTCATTTTGTACTAGCTACAGACTACTCGGTTCCGCGCAGATGTTTTGATTTTAGGCTTGGTCGTGAATGTGTTAACCTATTAATCAGGCACCATTATAAGTTAATATGAGACATTTATAGCAAACTTAAGCCGAAAAAAGTCTGTACTCGTACTTACATCTAGTGTGCTTCGTAATATGAATATATTACGTAACTAATACAATGCTTGCAGCTCGGCAAATTTAATTAAGGGCCGATTGTTCAATCACCAGATAAATTTATCTGCCAGTTAAAATTATTGCTATCCTTTTTTCGCGTCATATAAAAGAAAAGTGACAGCCAACATTTATCGGACAGATAAGTTTTATCTGGTGATTGAAAAATTAGCTCTAAGCTGTATTAGGACTCCGAATGCAGTTGGAACGAATGGCTAAGGCGATGACTAAAATACCTCTTTGCAGTCGACGCCAAAAGAGCCCAGGTATCCTGGCAGCTGAGTCTTCTCCTGGGACTCTTCTCCCATAGCGCCGATTTGCGCCGAACTCGGGATGATGTCGTAAGCGCATATGTTGCCAGCGCGTCGCTCCGCGCGCTCTTGTACTCCCTGATAACACGCGACGAGACAATCACGGCACGGCAAAACTAGTGGCCGTTCGTAGAATCAGGATATCGAGTTAAAACACAAGATGGTGTTACTTGATTTTTTTTTTTGCATTTGCGCTTGCCATCGTCTCATCGTCTTCGCAAAAAAGAATCAGAGAACAGAACAGGAACCTAGGTAAATACCTTGGTTTCTTATTGTAATAGGTCTGCTCTGAACTTTGACACTCCCAAACTTGAAAGTTTGAAAGCAGCAGCGCTGCGGCTGCTGCGGCAAGAGAGGCGCAACTTCTGCGCTGATGAGGAGCTAATATTACAACTTTGATAAAAGTTTCGCTAAACTTTGGGAGCGTGTCGATGGGTCGATTACTAATAAATTGTGACGAGCGCGTTATTAATGACAGCCTTCGCCAGTTGCGAGACTCGCGACTTGTCGACGGGCCCGGGATACGAAACACAACCTAAGATTGTAACGGTGACGTCACTACCAGCCTTACGGTGTATGTCTATACTTGTGTATCATTTTAATTTTTAACGTGAAGTATTTTGATTACGTTTTTTATAATGATAATCACATTGTAAACGAGCAAAGAGGGTCACATGATAGCACATGAGTATCGATGCTTATAAACAAGTAGAATCCAGAAAAATGGGATTGCAGACGCGATCGAATTATGAACGTTGTGAAAGGTCCTTATAATGACCGATTGCTATGACAAATATGAATACATGTGACAAATAAGAGTGTCATAATCCATACATAATTCACTCGAGAGGTTACCTAGATATCTAACGTTATTAAATGCTTTTATCGGATGCTCGTTTCATCTGTTTACAAATACCTAAGTAAACCGACGCAAGAGTTCTCGTCATTAAGCTACATATTTGTACTTAAACTCATCGTCATCGTGGCATTAAACTGCAGTTCCATTTCGCCAAAAGCAACGACCATACCGGCTCTTTGTATCTCTCGCAGAAGTCTTCCTCCTCGTTGAAGTGCGGCTGCTCGCCGGGGGGGTAAGTCACCCGGCGGGGGGCGCGGTGCTCGTCGCCGGCCGGCCCGCTGAAGCAGACCACCTTCTGCTGGTCGTCTCGCGCGGCGCCGGACCGCAGGATGCCCTTCAGTGGCATCACGTTGTCGCAAACCGGTTTGCTGTGGACAGTGGGCCTTACGTGACTCTAGTGCAATAGGTCAGTGACTGGAAGGGTTCAAGGGAGGTGAAGGTGAATGCCGTGGTGACGAAACTTACTTACTAAGCTCCTACACAAGGGCAAACATTTGGGGTATAACGGAATAATAACCCGGTCAAGTTAGGCATACAAATAGTGATCAAATACAGAAAATTCTGACAAAACCAAATATCCGTAAAAACCTTAGTTTTACAATAAACAATAAAATCTCAAAAGTTCCCATTGATCCCATGTGAGCTAATGAAGTTATTCGGGTTTCAATGTCAAAATTTTAGGTTTTTTGAGTTTTTACTCGAAAACGGTAAGTTTTATCAAAAAGTAGGTACTTCAAAGCAAAGTTGTACATCACAATTTTTTCTATAAAATGTACCTTATGATTTTTTACTTAAGACTCACCATTTCCCAGATATTGCGCTCGTAAGAATGACTCACTACATGTCGGTCTACATCACGAAGTAATGCACTCGGCGCGTTTTTTTTAACGTGGTTTCCCCGGTAGGCCTATTCCACTAACCCTTATTTATAATGTTATTTTCAGGAACAGTACTAATTTACAGAGGTTTTAAACCCAGATAAAAAACACAGATCAGGACGCTCTTTCCTCCCCTATCGTATCCAAACATTGTAGCGATCGTGTCAAAGAACCTACCTGAGCCTGGTGGCGCGCAGGCTGTCGTCGTAGGAGATGCGGTCGGTGGCGGGCGGCGGCGTGGGCGGCCGCGGCGGCATGGCGCTGCCCTCTTGCACGTCCAGCGCGGCCAGGCAGCGCTGCATGGCGTTCGGCTCCGCTATAGCTGCCTGCCCGATCTTGGCCAGCTGCGCGCGAGTCTCAGCCATTTGTTCTTCGCGTATTGCGTTCTGGAAGTAAACGTTCCTACTGCGTTAACATCCATAGATTAGAAACTGAAACGGGCGAGCCAGTAACGCTTGGGTTGTAGTTTTAGAACAACACAAGTCCATGTTTGCATCAGTCATTTTAATGTGGCGTTTAAAAAACTAATATAATATCCTACTCTATTTAAAATCAATACCAAAATCACTTTCCTTAAGTACATTTACTTATATAAATTTTTAGGTATGCAATCTGCTACCAGACACCCTAAGTACATGAAGCTAAACGTATATCAACCTTACCTAAGTAGGTAGGTAATATATCCCGTGTCTAGTTTTACCCTGGGTAGGTAAAGTAACTTAAGTTGATTTGACCTCGTGTCACGTCTCGGCGTGCGGTAGCATCATCACCGAGCGACCAATCACCGTTCGCGTACCTACTCGGTTTGGTAGCTCCACCAATCACCGCTCGTTTTAATGGTTCCGCAAGGCGCAAGGGCGCTAGAGTGACCGGAGCCTCACCTCCAACTCGTCCTTCAGGTTACCCTGGGCCATGTGGTAGTTGCGCACGTTGTCGATCACCTCCTGCGGGAACTTCTCCGGGTTGGCGCTCATGTAGCGGTACACGAACAAGTCGCAGCCGATGATTTTGAAGCGATGCTTGAACACCGGCACGATGGCTCCTGCCACCGTTTTCGTTTAAGTTTTTTGCAGTTAACATTAAATGCAACTAAACATGTTCAATTCCGATTTTCATAGAAATAATTACTTAAAGACTTATTAAAATTAAAAATAAAGATCGTGATTTTTTTATATTATAAAATCTACATTAAGTATACAATCCATCCAGCATGGACCTGGAGTGGGTTGACTTTCGAAATTAAAATAAAAAAAAACCTATCTGAATATTAATGAATGATCCAAAATATTCGATTCAAAACGATATCTATTACTGAAATGTGATTATAAGTAAACAACCTTGTAAAATTCAGTTTTATCACAAGGTCGAGAAACCTAAAACAATATTCAAATAAACCGAGAAAGAGCAATCGGAATTGAAATAAAACATGCATCAGGAGATTACTTGCAAGCAGTTCGTACCTACGTAGCAACTACTTTTAAAGTTAAATTTGTAATGCTCAGTGCAGTAACACTAGAAATTGCTCGCATCGGAATAGTTTTGAAAAATTCAGGATAATAGAGAAAATGCCACCAGCGATATTGCAGGTTGGAGTAACAAGTACAAATTACGACTTTCGGATTTTCGACCTCGACTCCAAAAAGTTGGAACTTTCGATTGATATTAAGCTCACTTCCAATTGCAACTTCGGCTCTGACACTATATCACAGGGGTTATAAAAGTTACAGGTGATCAGGATGTTTTTGCTTATCGCAACGGAATTACAAATTTGACAATATATCTACAGTTAGCGGCAGTATTTCCGTAGGTTTTTAAATGTGAGGACTAAAAAGTTACCTACATCTAAGACGTAGTTAAAATTACTTTTTCACTTTTTTCGCCGTGACACGACTGTTAGCCACACATTTGTAGACTTAGCTAATTTCCGTATGACGAAAAAAGTTAATTGTGCGGCTTAACGCAGGTGCAACTTTTCGCAGTTATCATCCGGTTACTTTGATCGGTACCTAATGACTACCGTGCTATAATTATAACTATACATATCAACGGATATGTATAACATATGAAACAAAAAAAAATTACATGCCAATTCTAGCCCGTTCAAGTAAACTTCTATAATTTAAAAGTTGCTACAGAGCAAAATGCTTTTTCATCGCAAATGTTCGTATGTATCGCGCCTACTTATTCAGCCTCATAATACAATTGTTTTTTTGTTATTTTGACATTCGGCCATGAACAATTAGTTTCCAAAGGTATTTATAGCGAATATGAAAATGTTATTTTTTTAAACAATAATTGACTGACACTTCCGAGTGTCGTTGTATTCAGAGATTTCCCGATGGCACAACATACATTGAACAATGAACATGTACAGTCGAATGCAGAAATATACACAGGTTAGCGTCAAAATATGTATACACAACAACCTTACGTCAATAAATATTTTCGACGTCTTGCTAACGTACCTATATTTATGTACGTTGCTGACCATATCTATTGACGCTATAATAATTAATATCTACATTCTACATCCATATCATAATGTTCCTATACGTTCAGACGGAGTAGTCAAACGGCTTACATTAAATAATCTGTATCCTGTGGTAGCATTAATTATGTTTACATTATAAAATGAATATCGAGACCATAATTACCAATGATCGGAATAGGTAGTGCCATTTCGGGTAAATGGCCTTAAACATTGTACATAACATGGATAAGACTTGTGGTTCCCCTACTCCAAAAGACAGACATTATACATATAATCATTCATTTACTTTCGTTTAACAGTCACATACAACTATAAAACATAACACGACACATTAACATCATTCAATCTATTTCTTTTGACGTCTAGTATCCATTTATATGTAGAAAATGACCTTTCAACATCTACTGATGCTAGTACCTACTGTATACCAAGTGCCATGCACTCTTTCTTTAAAACATACTTTAAACCAAACACTAACTTAAAATGTTCATTCAAGTCCCCGGGCTAAAAATCTTATCCATACTAAGCTGACTAAGCTTACTCACCGAAATGGCACTACCTATTCCGATCATTGATAATTACATTCAGTGTTCGAATATTAAATAAAGCTCTACCACAGGTAGGTACAGATTTCTTAACGCACGTTTTATGCTAATTATGATCTGGATATAAGTATTACAGAATGGTGTTAGATTGAAGTACTCGTATCCAGGTACAATAATAGTAAGCTCACCGATGTAAAATCTGTCAGGAGTGAAGTAGGTGGGGAAGCTCGGGTCGGACTCGGGGGTCTGCAGCAGCATGGACTTGAGGAACTTGCCGCCCGTGATGCCGGAGTTGCGGCGCGGCACCTCGCCGATCTTGATCTTGCCGTCGGCGAGGCTGTAGCTCAGCACGAACTGGCGGCCCTTGTCCTCGGGGTGGATCCAGTCCAGCTCGCACAAGTACCGCAGGTTCTGGACATATACATACACTCACGCCTTTTCCCAATTGGGGTACGCATAGCACACGAAACGTGACATAGACACAACAATGACTATTTCACGCCTCGCCGCCTCTTCTAGCATAAGAATAGATGGAAGAGGGCATGACACGAGGAGGATATTGACACGTTGCTAGCCTGTCGCCTAAAGCATACCTAAACCTATTTCCTTAGTCTCCTCCTACGACGTTCACGGAAGAAATGGAGAGGTGATATTCTATCCCGACACCACACAGGCTCTGAGCACACGTAACTTGATAATCAAGGCACATACATTAAACATACGCTTACTTAGACAGCAAAGGTATACAAATAAGTACCAAGTATAATATAATAATAATTCAGCCTATACACATCGTACTAACTAATGAGTACAGGCCTCCTCTTAGTAATGAGTACGCGGGCCAAATGCGTAGTGAAGACTTCACACACAACATTAAATTCCATCGTCGCTGTGCAGTTTTCATCACGATATTTTCCTTAGCCGAATGGTCGTGGTAAATATAAAATTTGTTATTGTAAATAAATTCCAAAAAAATTTGAACTGCGACTCGGAGATTCGAACTCACGACCCTCTGCATGGGAGACAACAGGTCAAACCGTTTTCTACTCATGGTTTTATCATTTAGCAGCGTTTCGTTTGCCTACGCCGTTTGGGAATAGGTGCAGGCGTGACATAAGTATGTTACAATTTTTCTGGAGTGAAATTGACGGTGAAATTGTTTTCGTTTATTTTGACCCACCGAGTGTAGCAATTAGCAATTACTTCACTAGTAGCTTATAATTAAAAGAAGGCTGAGATTTACTTCAGACCGCCGTTGCTTGCAGTTGCACAAGGAAATTGGAAAATATAAAGTGCAAAGGCAACTAGAAAATGTTCCCAGCAGCTCAAGGCCAGCAGGAAGCATCAAAGGTCAGGAAAACTAGAGGGAAGTTTATGCAGTGAACTTGGAAATGGACGTTGTTGTATCTGGGGTGCCTTCAGTGGAAGGGCGGGAGGAGGCTGTGTGACCGGTTGGCCAGTTGCTTTGGGTGGTGGGTGGATGTAGGTACACATACTTCACGTTTCGAATTCGATCGTAGCATAGGTATTTTTTAAGTTAGATCGTTACGTGTGCAATCCAATTTGGGAATACAAGCCTGTTTGTATTAAGTTTGATGGGGCACAGGAAACGAAAAGCGATGTTGCAGATGAAAATGATTTCAATAAGTAATTAAAATGCCGATGTCAGGATTGTGCATTGTTTTCAAATAAAAATAAATGTCTAGTCGTAATTAAAATAGATTTCTAAAACGCTTGCTAATGAGGCGGGGTCTGGAGTTAGATTCCGTTTTTTTTACTCAAGAATTCACGAAGGTCGATTAAAAAATTTCAAAAGACGTGATTTGTATTTTCTCTCTCTCTTGAAATCAAGTTAAGTTAAACGTTAATTTACCATGAAAATTACGGCCTCTTCTAAACAAAAATCAACATCTGTTTCATTTGAAAGTTAGTAGTTTTACAAACTTTAAAGTTTGAGGCGCACTGAAGTTAGCGAAGCAAAGTCAAGTCGCAGAAGTCGCTTTACTTATTTACCCGCCGTTAACCTTTTCGAAAGTGCCACAAAAATATATCGGTATGTAACCAGTCAGACTTCCCAGTCAGTAACGAGCAAAGTAAACAATCACACCTCACGTGACAGGGTTCACTATCGCTCGCAAAAACTTCAATCAATAGATATACAAACTAATTTCATCTGCCATGGAAAATCGACGCTAACGTACTTACGACTAACCCTTTAACCATTTGACAATCCTGCCAAGAGATTCAATTAAGGACCCTAAATACTGCTAGTGGGAATCGGATTTGATTTCTGTTCGACGGCAAATATCTTGCCGATACTCACTAAAGGGTTAAATATGAATTTACGTTTGTAAGTGGGGCGTTTAATTACCTTGTTAGCGTTGAGGTTGTATTTGATGACGTCTTTGTGAGGAGGCTTCGGGACTAAGCCGAAGCACGACTGCAGGGAGTCCTCGGGCGTCCCGATCCCCGTGTGCGGCGGGTACGTCTACACCGCATCAAAGGGTACTAAATAAATGTCCCGCTGGATTATACTAACACAGGGTGTCACAAAATGAACCGGCATTTCGGCAAGTGATTGAGAGGCCAAATGAACAATGAGTATCCCTGTCAAGTCAATTCGCAAAAAGGCATTTCAATATGCCCCATACTATGGCCTTACGAAAATGCGGGATGATTTTAATTAAATTTCATTGTTCATTATATGTATATTGTACACTCAGATGACAAAATTATCCGCTCACCGTAGTTTTTAAAAATAAAGTAATGTGGGTAGCTACAATGAAAAAAATAGGTTCGGCGGATAATTATGCACCATTAAAAGACAAATCATAAAATCAAGTTGTTACCTATTCTATCCAGCCGGCAAGAAAAACATTTTAAGAATACCTACCTACCTTACCTAGTAAGGTACAACTTTTGTTTCGTTAGGTTCTCGGTATTTTTTCCGCTTCTGTCTTATTCGTTTTTACGCTGGATTTTTACTTAGCCTCGGCAGGAGGCCAACGCGTCCAGTTACCTTGGTGAACTCCTTCATTGTCTTCTTCTTAATCTCGATGCGCGGCGGCTGCTGTATGTTCAACATCGACCTAATAATAGACATAGGAACCACTTATAGTTCATTAAAGCCTTTTTAATTAGCCGTCTAATTAGCCGCTGGCCTGCAGCCATCGTCACAATTCATCTTGTAATTATCCGTTACAATGTACCTATTCTCAATCGATACTAGGGTACTCTACAGGCAGAACTTTAATCAGAATCTATTTGCAAAAGAGTAACTGAATAGGTAATTCAGAAATCTAAGCTGGCCTTCATTAGAAAGTAATATCATGCAAAGTCGTTTGCTTCCTCGCCTTGAACGAGGCACATACATAAGCACCGCTGTGCCTTTTAATGATATACGATCATGTTCGATAAAGACACCTCATTTCATGTCTTGTCCAGTATGCAAATAATGTATCATACTTTGTACACTCTCCCCATTTGATTCTTGACTGACCCACAGTATTTCTTAATTAAGGAAATCAATATGTTCGATACTCGTAGTACATGTACAAGTTATTTTCGCGACACAACCAGTATATTTTCGATTTACGCTATCACTTCAATGGTGAGAACAGTCATATGTTCTCAATGACAGCTATCAAAAGCTGCTTCATAGAAATGGAGTACCTAGTTTTTTTATAGCGATGAGAGATAAATAATTGTCTGTAATATTTAAGTAAGTATTCAAATTCGTTTTTACAGCAGCAGGTTTCAAATACATAATTTAATTTGTTCTTCATCGTCAAATGGAATTTACTCAATAATAATTAGTAGAACTAGCCACCCGAAATCGGAAAGAAAAGACAGCACACTGCGAAAAAATGGGAGCTGTAATCTACAAAATGCGCTCCCATAAAAATTGTGCTGCACAAGTGAAGAGTGATCGAGGAGATACGTCAGTGTCGTGGCGAACAAAAATACTAAAAGAGTATAGAAGATAAAATGAATGGACTCAAATATTATGGCATTAACGCAAATGAGCTTACTGCGCCTAACCTTGGCTTGACGACGGGATACCCATTGTGGTCCCGCTCTCGGCTGAGATCGTTAATCGGTCACATTTGATCATATCTTTCTATTCAGATGTTTATTTGGTCATTGGTGAGGTTGAGATGATGCATCTTTTTGCCTGACTAAGCCGGGATGATGATAATAGAAAAAGGAAAAAGTAATTATTACTTGTTACTTACTCAAACAGTGGTGATTTTCGTCTCTATGAATGGTGCGCAAAGCATTTTTATTTGTCTTTCAATTCTATCGTTTTGTCTTGAGCATAGAACCAAAAAGGTTATAATATATCCACCTATTTAATAACTGCATTCCGTTTTAAGGTTGTCACTTAATTAATGAATTAAAATGAATTATCTTGTTTGAACAATTTGAAAGATTAAAGTTGTTTTTTACTGGGTTCGCACTGCTTTTATGTGGCCATTGTAGTCCACGCCAGCAACCGTGAAAAGTATACACCTGCATCGTTGAAAAATCTACATGATTGTAGCGGAAGGTTATGAATTTATTGGGTTTTATTTTTGTATTTTATTTTCGCATAAGTAGCCAAAATTTTGGGTTGACACACGTGCGGAAACGTTAATTACACTCGTCGCGTGTCTACTGCATTGTTCGCAAGCTCGATTTGGTAGACACCTCTACTCGTTTAGTAACTCATTTTCCGCATTTGCAACAAAAATACCTATTTCATTTTCTAAAATTTCTAAATAATTATTTTGTTAGTAGACAGTAAGTTTGTGGTTGCAGTCATGTCAGAAGCCTTCACATTTACAGGCTTACGAGGCCAAAATATTGAAGCTTATTCACAAAGATAGAAGTTTCAACGCCACAGCAAACAAGTTTTACTCGGAAAGTCCGAAGCGGGTAGGGTAAATGTGAGCAATGCCTACGATGCTAACATAGAGTCAAACTTTAAATGAGTTTCAAATAATTCAATTGAATACTCGTAAGTACCTAACCATTGAGACATCGGTACATTGAAAGCGTCCGTGTTGCTATTCCCGAAGGTCCAACTGCGACTTGGTTGCTCTATATTGAAAATACACGTCAACCAGATTCAAGTAGGTAAGTATAGGTAAATAGGAACACAAATAACAGCCGCAATTTGTAACGCGACAGTTACTTATCCATGCTACTGCTAATGCTAATTACGATTTTGAGTCTTTAATTCATTTTTACGTACTATGAATAACTTTTGTGATAAATTTACAAGTGTAATTATTTCTTTATTTTTACATAACTTAGGATAATATAGGATAGTATAGTGGGTATAATTTAACTTCACACCTATCCACACAAACGTACCATCGAAAACATTATTAAGTTTTATTCATTTCTTAAGTAAAATAGAGGCGCGAACAGATTCTACAACTCTTCGGAGACTTCATGGGGCATAATCAAATTAACTTTTCACTTTTAACTTAAAGGAATAGCAGAACAAAGCTCAGTTTTATTCATTGTTGGAGGATTTCTTCTAACTTTCCCTCGGGGTGGGTTCTTTGTCCCTGTATCAATCGATTACGTTTTTCCTTACGCGGACGTTACGTCGGTACTTTTCAAAAGAATCAAAAACATTACCTCATAATTACGGAATATATCGATTGGATTGGGATGATAGAAGTGGACTATACATCTAAATAATTTTGAATTAATTAATTTTTTCGGGAACTGCGATAGTTAGTTTTTTGCTGCAGCCATCACCTTCATTACGGAAATTATAGTGTGCGACAAAGGTTTTTTGTGAGGTATTAATATTTGTTATAATTATACACGTATAGACTTAAAGTTAATTATTAGATAAAATTAATACGTTACTCGTAGTATCTTCTGGTGAACTTGTCACAATCAACGATAAGAAACCGGCGAGCTAGCACGAACACCGTGGTGCCCACAATGAGGTCTTTCGGGGAGTAGTATTCCGTCACCTCCTCTTCGCTGGTCTCCATCACGATGGAGGGAAATGATACTGTAATCATAATAGGTATACCAATTTCATTTTAGTTTTTGCTGCTAAATATGCTGACGTTATTAGCACTTACACAGAGTTTGGCATAATTATGGTGATTAAGGAAGTTAACTACTTAGTTTTGTTTTTAAAAATTGGATTACTAAAAATGTAAATTACGTGTACTTTTTATATGCATTACTTATTTATTTATTTGATGAACAAGCCTCGGATTCAGTTGCTCGTTTCCTTTTTTTGTTTTATACAAACAGTTAAAGCAAACAGCAGCAGCAAACGAGAAGAAAAAGGAATCTAAAATGTTATGAAGATAGGTACAAATTTGAATTAATGTCGAAGTTGGCTTTCACAGTTCTAATCTGTAGAATCGAGCTCCCGGTCTTTATTATATTATGCGACTTGGTATCACAGAAGAAGCGCCTTCCTGAGCCTAGAAAGGGCCTATTCATTCTTAAACAGAGTCAGGAAAGATATGAAACTTCAGCGCTGTCGAGTTGGTGAAAGTTGCTCACTCACTTACCGAGATTAAGATTTTTAAGACAAGCGCAAGGTCGGCTCGTCGTCGGGAGATTTTGCAAAGTGCCTGCCTGCTTTTTCACCCTGCTTATTTCTTGTCAAATTTCGTACTTTTCAATGGACTCTTTCTGCATATCTCAAACGTTTTAATGGCCGTGTCGTAAACGATTTTTATTGTGATTGAGTCATCAATGTGAAGATATCGGTGCAAGCACGTATCATTTCCTCGTTTATTTACTTTGAGGTTGGTTAGCTTAAGCCAGTAACCCAAATAACAACTTGAGAGCAGTAGATAGTTACTACTACAAATGCATTAATCAGATGTCTAGTTAAATTGTTTACCGACATAACTACCGAATGTTTGAATTCAATTTTCATTATTAGCAGACAATGAACTTAATTCCTGACCCTCCAAGAAACCTTCTCACATGAAACAATAGCCACATGACATTAATCGTCAAGGAAAATCATTACGACGCTGGCCATAAAAAAGTTCTAAGTTATTGTAATTCTAGATATATGACATACAG
>BHDV01018355.1:176577-211626 GCA_005406045.1 Adoxophyes honmai
TTGGATTCATTTTGCTAATTAAAATATGACACGCGTTTGCGATGTAAACTGAATCGTGCTGCGTAAAAAAAGAGGCGCGCGTGCACCGCGGGTCAGTGCGCGGTAACCACTGATTAGGCCTCATCGATGAGGCCGCCGATATGTACTTGTAGCTCGGCGGCGGAACGGCGGAGTGACACACCCCTGGCTCGATACAGAAATCAAATTTAGATGGGAATGGTGCACGTAACTTTCTATTTGTTGACTGATTATTACCCATATTCCCAAATGGTGTAGGCAGACCACAGGAAACGTTACACAGACAAAATCATGACAATTTCACGTTTCACAGCCACTAATAGTGGCAGGTTGCAAGCCTGTCGCCTAAAGGATACCTAAATCCATTTCCTTAGTCACCTCTAACGACATCCTTGAAATGGAGAGGTGTTATTTTAAAGCCACATGATTATTATTATTATAAAATGATAAAAACGTTGTATCGTCTCTAGTTGCAGCCACTTGACGCCGCTGGGAGTCGGGAGCGCGGAATGCAACCCAAGCTACTGCTACCAGGTGGGTATTAAATGCATTCAGCGGAACAGACAATTTTCCTAGTTCCCACCAGCAAGCTGAAATTGCAGAACGTGCAGCGAAATGGTTTAACGAGGCATTATTAAAATATGATACTGACAGAGCTAGGAAGATAATATATTTATTATGTTCTGATACACGGTAAGTACCTGCGTACCTATGTATGTATGTATGTAAGTACATAAGTCCAAAAGGAATATCTCAAGCAAAAAGCGCATCGTCACGGTGAAATCTTCATTCATCTTTTGCATGAGCAATGTTGTGGCAAAATAAATTCCTTTTTTTTTCTTCTATAGCTACTATTTTACTTCTATATCTAGTTTTTATCCTGTTACTCAAATTCCTGGTTTTCTTCAACTTGTATAATTACTTCAATGAACTATAGGTACATAGTAAATGATTAGTGTTTTGCGTTTTCACGTCAAAAGAAACAACATGAAATGAAACTGTATTTTCCCAAAAATATAGTTTAAATGAAACGTGTCAATTGGCTGGTTTCCGAGGGAGGAGTAATCTCAGAATTCGTGGGCAGTAATCAATCATACCTAAGAAGTAGCTGCCATAACCAACCACAATAACCATAACGAGGATTTCTTTCCAAGTTCTAAATCGCGTTTTCAAACATACAAGTGATCGCTTTTAAGAGTGCCAGAAACTTAAAATAATGTAATATATAATTCGCGAAACATTTTTGTTACATTAAAGAGAAAAAACGAATACTTAAGTAGGTAGGTATACAAAAAAAAGGAAAAAAAATTGAAAAGTACTGAGCATTTTTTCGCTGACTTACGCTAGAACTTTGCCGTCGTATTCCAAGAAGCGCCTCAGTGGGTCGTCCTTCTTCTTCTCTCTGTGGGGTGGAGGCACTTTCTTCCAGCGTTCCTTCTGCGAGTACTGATCTTCCGGCAACTCCTCCTCTTTCGACAACTCTATACCTTGAGACTCGAGCCATTCCTGAAATAAAAGATAACGTAAAAACCGGTTTCTCGCCAAACAAAGTATGCAACACATGTATATTGAAGTTATACTTTTTACAAATATCTGCAAGCTTCAGCCTATTTAATAAGTACACCGAATTGCTTAAAATTTGCACACAATTTAAATTCAAATCGATAGACGAAATAGTTAAGAAAATTACAGGTTGTACAGTTCGTGGCATGTAATTTTTAAGATTTTAAGTAGTGGGGGTAAGAACCCGCTTTACCCCCGCTAGTTAAAACCTTGCCAAGTTAAATTCCGGGGACTGTATGTGTGAGTGACTTGTTCGAAATCTCATTACACGTGTCACATTTTGAATTACAAATACCTAATTCACAAAGACGGCAGATCGTTTTATGATTTTTCCACCCGTAGGTTGTTTTCGTATTGTTTTGTTTTGCTAGACATTTCTCTTGCCTGCCTAAATGACCTGAATAGTTAAATATCATTTCGCTAAAAGCAGTTTCCGTTTAAAGCGACAGCGCTCGGTCTAGTCTACCGGCACTAGCAAGCTCGCATGCAATCCGCGTGTTGCTACGGCTCGGTGCCAGGCACCGGCTTACTAATAACACTTACCACAGTTACCACAGCTCACAATCCCGACCACAAACATTTCTGTGTTAATAAGTCTAGGACAACCGGCAAATGCACTTTGACTGTGCCGTCTGAGACCCGTCTAGCCCCATTATTTTGGATGAATTCTGGCTGGAAGCTTTTTGGCAGGTATTTCTAACAACACAACGTTGAAAGGCACTTTAACTAAACTCGACCTTATGGATATGTTAACATTTTTTTACCTTAGTGCAGAGGAATGAGAATGAGATGATAGCTGCGAAACTAACCGATCAATTAATAATTATTTATGTGACAACTGCATAATAAAACACATTATTATTATTAATACATGAGTGTGGTTTAGGTAATGAGTCGTAAGGCGAATCTTATAAATAATATGAATGCTTTCATACATAATTATGGCCAGTCGCACACATAACTTTATTCATGTATCTACCTAATAAATAGGTAAATAACTCAGAAAATATTTATAGACGAAATTGATCCAAGACAACCAACGAAATTAATCTGTAAAATGAAGAATTTAAGGCTGCAAAACCGAATTCCATAAACAATTGCACATCGGCCACCCATTTCAGTAATTCGTTTTCTTCTTTCAGACTAAGTATCAACAACAAATGCAATAAATTCAGCTCGATGGAAATAAATCGCAAAGTCAACTCTAAAGTAATCTTTCAATTCCAATAGTGCTTGTTCGCGTCACTTGTATACTACGAGCAACATCAGCTAAAAAAGTTAGCTGTGGTGAGCCCCTCAATATTATCTTTATAGTTACTTCTTCTTTGTTTCAATGCATTTAATTTTGTGTGTTTTTTATTTATTTATTATTTATTGATCACCAAGAGTACAATGACTTAAAGAAGAGATTATCGGGGCTATCACACTTACGTAGAGTTCATATGAAGGACGTTCACCTTAAACCGTTTATTATTTGATAACTATACAATAAATTAGTTACCAAGTTAACTCGACAACAGACATAATAGTATAAACAAATTTTTGCACATTAGCCACTTCAAGCACCTACTTATAAAATAAAATTCCTATACGATGGTTAATGGAGCTTGTTTGACTTCAAGTCTGTCTTCATGTATTTAATATAATAAGATAATAATAATAACAGTGCGAGTGCCAACTGCAGCAAAATCAGTAATTGTAGTATTTTTTAGTTATCTTTTATCTGTTACTTTAAAAGGAACATCCGACAATCTCATTAAATACAACATATTATAGGGAAAATAATTTACGAGCAACATTTTTCTTATTAGGAATACATACAAGTAAGTACATGTACTTACGTGGTAATGAAATATAACTAAAATTATGTTGCCGCAGCCGCGACACTGAACTCTTGCTGAGCATTAAAATACCCCGTTTACAAATGTCTATCTCATGATATGGTTATGAAAATCGACATGGCTATAAAAAATCTTAATCTAATAACGGTATCTTTATGGTGAAAATGACCCATCGCTACTACTACCTGTAGCACAGCAACACGCACGAAACATCATGCGCGCGAGACGGACTACCTGTCATTTTCTGCCATCTCCAGTTAGACAGTGATAGGTATAGTGTAACTCGCGCATCTCTACTCGCGCCATACTGTGTTGACCCGGCTGAGGCGAGGGACCTAGCTACGCACGGTGCGCGCGCGCCGAACAGGTTTCGATTTCTGTTTGCCGGCCGGCGTCCACGTAATCTGTGTTATTGACATTGAACTTCGTACGCCCGCGTTATCGCGACTGGGGACATTTTTAATCTTTGTTTTCAATGCCGGCTTCCAAAGGTCCTAGACTGTAGAGATTCCTTACTACCCAGTTACGTATTAGCTACGCGTGAATAGTCGCAGCACGACGTCCACGACATAGCGGTACATAATACTCGGCCGGCACAGTTTGTTGTTCATTCGAAGTGTAACCATCTCGGCGAGCGCACATCTTTCGTGAAGGGTAACGTGTTAGTTTATTTATGATGGTTCTTTCCCTGGACGACCCGGCCGTGAGGTCTTACATCGTGTACAGCGCCGTGCTGGGGCTGAAGATGTTGGGCGTGGCGACATTAACATCTCTGACCCGCGGGAAGCGGAAGGCGTTTGCGAATCCAGAGGACGCGAAGGCGTTCGGAGGCAAAGTGTCGGTGGACGCTGAGGTGGAGCGGGTGCGGAGGGCGCACCTCAACGACTTGGAGAACATCCCGGCGTTCTGGTTGCTGGGCGCGCTGTACCTGACGACCAGCCCGGCGGCGGCGTGGGCGACGCTGCTGTTCCGCGCGGCGGCGGCCGGCCGCATCCTGCACACCGTCGTGTACGCCGTGCTGCCGCTGCCGCAGCCGGCGCGCGCGCTCTCCTACCTAGTGCCCTACGTGATCAACGCTTACATGGGCGTTCAAGTGGTGCTTCATTATGCTACGGCATTGTAAATGACTCGAATTTGAAAGTAAAAGCTTACGTAATATTTGAATTGTTTCTCTTGGATAGTGGGGATGACGATTGTGTCAAAAATATATTAGATATTCTGTGTAGTTCGTCAGTTAGATTAATTAAGGTAAATTATGGGATGGGACACGTCTTTTTAATTTACTTAGTAGCCAGTCGGGCAACGCATACCGTACCTACTTAGTTGTTATCAAGCAAAAACATATACATATAACAAGGATAACGATTGAGCGATAAACTTCACTTTGCCGATCGACATAAATAGGACACTAACGCGATAACGCCATAAATAAATAGTTTGTAATCACGAGAGTTTTTGCTGCATTACTTTATGTAAAATTTCATGATTGAGGTCATCGCAAAATACCCTATGGATTTTGGACCTCATTGCAAATTAAAGGGAACGGAACATCCATATACGACCGTAGGTTTACCTATCGATGGTATAGACGAAGAAGTGCTATTTTTTTTCAGCAGTTTAAGGAACTGCAGACGTAGGCCCTAGTGTTTGGTATTAATTTCAGTATTTTATTGGTTAACTAGTTTAGTTCTAGAGAAAATTAATCTTGACAGGCCACAGACGGACAAATAGTAGAAAAATAATCTTTTTAAAACTTTGCAACCAGAAAGTAAACTTAGCGGCAAAAAAAAACCGCCAACCCTATTATTTAATATTTAAATTAGTGTTAATAATATTCACATTTTCCTGTCTCATTTTCTCGCAATCGAAATAAAAATAGATCACACTAAAAACAACACGTCGATAAAACTCATTTTTACTCTCGACTTTACGTCTATTATATTTCCAACTCGTTTGGATGGATAAACACGTTGCGTAAAATGTTGTTTTATGCACTCGTTTTACATTATAACTGACGGGCTAAACAGTTTTATGTCATCTTGATCAAGTTCGCTCAGCGGCAAAAGTATCCACCAACCCTAGTAGGTATTTTAAAATAATGTGAGATTTAATGAATTAATGATGTTAGTTACGGTTTAAGCGAATGGCGCTCTGTTGTCTCTGCGTACCCCGCAAGGAATAAGGCGTGACGGTTATGTATGTATGTATGTATGTTACGGTTTATTAAGTAGTAGTGAAAAAAGAGATGGTCCATTCCCAGACACGTTTAGGCATACTAATATTACTCGCTCTGTCTACCGTCACCTGCTTGCCGTAGACCTTTCGCGAGGTCTCGCCGGCGGAGCGCACCTACAAACTGCAGAGTGGACCTTCCCTGCAAGGGACATAGAGCAGTCGTCTCTTCGCACACCCCTGGTTAGATGAGGACGTTTCTTTATATCAGCGATAAATATGTATGTATGTATGTATGTAACTCTTTATTGTACAAAATAAACAAGACACAAGTACTAAGGCGAACATATCCCTTAAGGGATCTCTTCCTGCTAGCCTTCAAGCGATTACACAAAGAGATTAATACCATTAACCTAAAATAACAAATATAGTATACTTACTGCAAATAAATGTAAACATACATATACAAGTACATAAAAATACATAATAGACTAAAACATATAAAAACAAATATACTACTTGTTGAATACATAAACCTACATGCATTACCAACACAAGTCAGAAAACATACAACACTGTACACATTCAGGAGATGTCGAGCCAGTACTCCCTAATATAATCATAGTTATTATTTTCACCTGATTTTTTTTCATCACAAGTCATCCTGCTATTTATGTGTTTTACTCAATTAAAAAATTTACTTACACAGTGTCGAAAAAGAAAAATTAAGTCTAGCAGGTGACTGACGACATGCATAAAACTCTTTCCGTTGCTGTTATTCGTGTGTGTACTTTGTCCAACCTTGACATAAGTTGTTAGGTTTTTAAAATTTTACTTGGACTGCCTGCTGAAATATTGACGTGGACGTCGTGGACTATACTGGACATACATAGTGTAATTTTCCCGTGTGGTGCCGGGTTAGAATAGCACCTCCCCCTTTCTTCCCGTGGGTGTCGTAAGAGTCGACTCAGGGAAAGGGTTAGTGTATTGTGGGCGATGGGCTAGCGACCTGTCACTGCAATATCACGTTTAACCATCTGGTTACCCTGAAATTGCTAAACGTGGCACTGGATTTTTGAATTCATGTGCTCTGCCTACCTCTCTTGGGAATACAGGCGTGAGAATATGTATGTATGTATGTGTACATAGTGTAATTCCCTAAACGTCTTATATCCTCAAATTTACACATATTACCATAATTAATAAAAATATGATGCAAGTTGTTAATAATCATTATATTATTAAACCTATTGCCTCCGGATGTTATATATTTGTGATCTAAATTGTATTCTATTCTGAGGTTCAATAAAGAGCATTGTTTTGTAGCAAGTATGTCTCTCTTCTCGCAAAGAAATATAATTATAATATTGATTTTTTTCCAAATCAAATTACAACTTATGACAACTTGAAGAAATAAGTTACAGTAGGTACGTTATACTTAGATTCAGACTTGTTTACAGTCGATAAGCATACGTTTTTCTGGTACCTAATCTACTCGATAAAATCGCGTTAAATATGTTTTTGCCAAACTTTATCGCTTAAATTTGTCACATCATAATCGTATTACGAATTATAATCTAGAACAATCCTGGGCGTTTCCAAAAAAAATAAAGAGCTTTAATCACTACAATACAATTTTTGTTAGTTAGCTTTGTGACGCCCCATGGGTGTGAAACATAAGTCGTCACAAAACTATATGCCATAGACTTTTTTTTGACAAGGACAAACTGTTATTGCAAAAAGTATTAAAGCAAAGGAACAGTCTTTTTGTGAAACTGGAGCATGCTAAATTTGTAAAAGACAATCCTGAAGCTGAAATGGTTCTCAAACCCTAGTCAGACTAGTACAAAATCCGATTCAGCGCAGGAGGAATACCTACGTCTCTCGTTAAAGTGACTTTTGTGAAATACGCCTATATACACGCCTGTATTCTCGAGAGGGGTAGGCAGAGCACATGAATTCAAAAATCCAGTGCCACGTTTATCGATTTCAGGGCAACCAGATGATCAAACGTAATATTGCAGTGACAGGTTGCTAGCCCATCGCCCACAATACACTAACCCTTTCCCAGAGTCGACTCTTACGACACCCACGGGAAGAAAGGGGGAGGTGCTATTCTAACCCGGCACCACACGGAGTGTGTAAGGAATAATTATTATGAAAAATACCTACTTATATGATTCCCTGTACCTATGTCGCGTTTCATGTATTCTGACTACCCCATTTGGGAATACAGACGGGATGTATGTATATGTATGTATGTATGTATGTAATTGTTATAAATTATAAATTCATGTTTCTATCAATTTTCTGACACATTTATGATACTTAGTTTTTTTTTAGTTAAAGTATTTAATTGTGTATATAGTCTAATATTTAATTAGCATTTTGTTTGCCTATAAGCTTAACTATGTAACCTCCTAAAGTTTTATTTTTATTCCATTTAATGAGGTTATTTAATTTTCTTTAAACACTCTGATATTTTAGGACAAAATCACGATGGCAATACTGGAGTAAATTTCAAAATTATGGAGTTTTGTGGGATAAAAAGTAGCCTATATACCTATCCATATATCCTATATCGTATATTTTTTACAAGACTTAAATTATCTTTATACCTAATTTCGTCAAAAGCAGTTCTGCTGTCAAAGCGTCAAATACTTATTAACAGAAAAGTAGATATAAAAATATAAAATCTTTAAACATTTGAAAATCATGCATAGGTATTCTCAATTACATGTATTGACTCGATTGACATCTAACAGTAAATATACTCGTATCAATTCCAAGTAGAGAATATGAGATGAGTGTTTTTGAGCGGTAGTGCTACTTAATAGTTTGCTGATGCTCCCTTTGAAAGCTGACAAAAGCTGGCAAGCGGCTTACCTTGGTGCGGTATGACAGTAAAGGTACTTACTTTCGTTAAGTGATCAACGAAGGACTTACGGAACAAAGAGATATTTTGCAACGATTTTCCTTAAACGTAAAGTTGAAAGATCCAGAGAAAAGTGGAGGCGAACGTATGGAGATTGATTTCTCTGCGACTATCGCACACAAAAATACTGGGATTCCTGTTGATTACCATCCGAACATTTCATGCTACATGATTTAGATTTCAGTTTTTATTTATTTTCTTAATCTACAAAACCAAAGATCTTCATAGATAAACAACTAAATACTTAAATCAAAATGGGAGAACTATCTGAAATGCAATGTTCATAAAGTAATGACTTGATTCTCGAGAGGGCATTGCCCAGGCAAAACGTGTACCTACCTAATTTAATTACATTAAAAATAAAATGTTTTCCTAATCAAATTAAGGACCGTTTGACAACTAAATCAAACAAATTATTTTACAAAGTGAAATATGCCAAACCAGACAATGCCAAACTTTATGCTGTAAATTAATTATTAATTAAAGCATTCAGACTGTTCGGTTTATCAGCCGTGGTTTAGTTAGAAATACCAATAGATAGATTAGAAGCGAAGCATGTACCAAGGTAGGTACCTCACGAGCCTCCGAGCACAGCGCCGGGTGTTCCAGTTCCAGGCCGGCCCGCTCCTCTGGCAATAAACACATCTCGCTAAGCCCCGCGGCCTCCCCGACGACGGCTTTATTCTAAAAGCTATTCGAAGGTTTTACGATGCCCATTCGTTTCGCATTATTGCTTTGTTATTGCATAGGAACCACGTTTTGAATCTTAAGATGAATAGATTACCTCTCACGTATCTTTTATCATCTTCTTATTCTTCGAGACTTACTTTACCCCTTAATAAAATCATATTAAAATCCTTGACGTACTTAATATTCCTGCCGAAGCCACACTCACGGGCTACGGCGGGAATCTGGCGGTGTTATCTAAACAATCTCGCCTCAACTCAACCCGCCCGTAATAATAATTATTGTGTAGGAACCCGAAACCGCTGACTCGGATTATCTTAAGCGCATTTACTGTTTAGCCTAGTTCTAACCGATCATCTCAGTAATAGATTCGACGGTGAGCTTCGTCTTTGATATTATTAAGTGCGCATTGATCTATCAACAAAGCCAGTGCCTACTAATCACCTTCGCACTGTTCTAGAGTAACTCGCTCGCTATCACCTCCCGGCCAGCCCTTAGCGCCGCAAGCCGCGGGACGGCGCATCGGCGGGGCGCCTCAATCAGCACGTAATAATAAGACCGCGCGTTCGAAGCCGAATAGGAACGAACGCCAATAGCCAGCTGGCGAATCGCGTCGTATTTCGTGTTCGGGATTCAATTCGGGCTCGTCGAGTAACACCGAGTAACGCTTCCTACGATAAGAGGCAGGTACGCTCATTGTTATTAATTTGTGATTTTACTGTTTTAGTTTTTGAGGTTATGCGTGCCGCTTTATGACAAGTCTGCGGTTCATTGATCTTAGAGTATTAATAGTTATAAGTTGAAGAGTGTCTGAGTTTGAGGAATTCTTGCTTGTAATAAGAACATGAGCGAGTAGAGCGCGTCCAATGCAGTATTATGGATGTTAGCAGTGTAAACAGCGTCACGCGGCACGCGTATCTAGTTTAAGACGCCCGGACGCTAGCTAACGCCGTGCCGCGCGCGGCGGCGCTGCGCCGCCCGCAAGGTCATTCGAATGAGATAAACAGATAAAACATACCGGCTTGCCACGTTATGACATTTTCGGTATTATATTTGTATCGTTATTAAGTTATTATAATTGGACTCTTGTCATTTCGATTCAGCAGATAATAAATAGCCTTTATGAATAGTTTAATATTGTATGTTGTGCATCTTACGCATGAAACAACAACACGACAAAATACCATGCCTTCCATTTTATACGTTTTGTAGTGTTGTAATTAGTTCCGTAGACAACCGCTAGATATCGCTAAAATAAAACTTTATAACGTAGGTAGGAGACACTGGAATGGTAGAATACATTAGTAAGTACGTTGATAATAAATAATAACAATAACTAATCACTAAATTTAACTTTTTTCGTGCAAAGATATCTTTTGAGCATATTTCGACCTTTTTATATATGTCTAGATATAAAATATATCTTCTTTACTTTAGTATAATTTAACTTTTTCCTATTCAATCTTGCTACCACGTGAACTCAAGTGCAAATTGGTGTGAATTTCATACGCCAGGCGAGGCATAAAATAGGGCAGGTGACCCGGTTGTGGCCACCGACCCCTTAGTGGCCATTTTTTGTTTAAATAGGTAAACAATAAAACAAAATTTATATTAACAAAACATTAAAATTTCGATTCAATTTCAAATGAATCGATGGAAATACATATTATAAAAATATGGTTTTAGTATTATTGTGTTTTTTTGTAAATTAATTAAAATGTCAGCTGGCCAGAAATGGTGCAAAGGTGGCCAGAAACGGTACTCCTGCCCTACCTCTTTCAAAATGGACAAACAAATTTAGCGTGTGCCACACTTAGATGTTAAAATTATTTGACCTGAGTAAATGTTACAAAAAACTACCAACCTCTGTCCGATTCACACCTATATGTAACGGCTGAGCGCGGCTGCCCCGTAATAGAACCCTTCTCAAACCTTCTTCAACGTCGCTGAGATTATACTCACAATACTTGTGCAGTCAGGCTACAATAACTACCTAACCTAACCCCGGTTCATAATATCTAAAGTCACGGGACCCTAAAAATTAGACTAAGCTGAAAAATGGACGAATGAAATTCTTAATTAAACTAAATCACTTGTCAAATGAATTTAGCTTAGGACAACAGGGTGCGAGTAATGATACGTGCGCGATAGACTATACCCTGTCACTGTCTAACTAGAGATGTCAAAAAGTGACGGTAGCCTATCCCGTGCGCGAAACGATTATGGCGTGTTGTTTTGCTAAGACTACAGGGGAGAAATCGCTGACGTGTGCGTTGTAAAGCATGTGTAGGTATTATAACCTAAGTACTTAGATGCCTACTTAACAGCTACTTAGCTTACCTTAGTGAAGAGGTCGCAAGATACGGTGTGGAAAACCTTCCCAAATATACAAATATCCTTGCCCACGTCCAAGTCCTTCCAGTGCCAGAACTCGCCCATATCGTTTTTGGGTATTTTCCCGCGCTTCACCATCCGTCCTTGCCACAAACCCGAATTCTGAAACCATCCACCCATTCCATAAAATAGCCACTTATTAACACAGATGGTAGTCACTTTTTTTTCTAAATGAATTTCACTAAAACGCAAGTAGCTAGTCTATAAATCTCGTGTATAGATTAATTTTTGTCGCATTAATGTTAGATAAATATTCAATCCATTACGCCTACTTCAGCCTACAAAAATAAGTTCATCATTATCATACGTACTGAAACTTTACTGCTGTTTGAATAAACCTATGCAAATTAAATATAAATATGCATATTAAAGACGGATAAAGGGCAACCAAACAATAAAAGGAAAACAAAGACAGCTCTCACAGAAGGTCGATTAAATTATTCCAGAAAAAAGTATCCGTTATTCTAGTCTGAAATTTTTGTGAAATTTCAATGGGAAAAAAGGAGGCAGGGACAGTCGTAACGATAGGGAAATTATACACATCTATTAAAAGGCTGATATAGTCACATTAGTCAAGAATAGAAAAGGCGATTACTCGAGGAGGCGGCGGGCGCCGGCGGCCGCGCGGACAAAGCCCGCGCCGGCGCTCGCATTCAGCGCAGACAAATGCGTGCTCATTTGCTCGTTCAGCTTAGCGCCAGCTCAACAACTCGGCTGGCAGCGCGCAGCGATGCGCTGTGCTTTCAATCAATTGTACTTACACTTACGTGTTACGTTGATTCTACTGCCCGAAAACTCTTCGGAAATTTTATCGAAACGAAAAACTAAAATGATGCTGACGAGGGTAGTCCAATTAAGGACTAAGAAATTGAAGTAAAATAGGGATTTAAAAAAATACGAAAATAAGACTGAAAATTACACTTTTAAATGATCTACACATTCTACACCAACTTGAAAACCACGTATCTTTTTTGTTAACTTGTATATTAAGGCATTTTCAGCACTGAAAACACCGAACTGATTTCTAACGATATTTCACTAATAGATAAATTCTAGAGCCCAAATAAATACCGACATACATACATAATTTCATTATGATGGTACCTACGTGATTGGATGCCAGATAAAACGATGGCGTCACTTAGACACACCGATAATAATGTGCCTGCCTACGTAAATTAGCATTCGCCTAAAATTAAAAGCCGAACAGATTCATGCTCCAAATGGGAAGAACAGTGACTAAATCTCGTTATAAGTATAATCCAAATGGGAGGAGTTTAGATAAAGCGACCACGGGTGAGTAAAAGCGCCGCGCGACGGCAGCATTGTTCGTCTCGTTACTGCTGAAGATTAATGGCGCATTTTTTGTAACAGTCTGGGAATGATAAAGAGAATGGAATCCAGAAGTGCCGCCGGCGACACGTCCGACGCAACCACGGCGCGGCCGGCTCGGAAGGATGCACAGCCATCGCCATAATGGGATGCTCACCCATTTGCCGAGAATATTTCATTACTACAGCTTAACTCCCCATTCATCATATTCTAAAAGTGCCATTTGCCTTTTATAAGAGCCTGCATCATAATAATGATGATTGATATGCGCCCTTGGATAGACATATCCAACTACGAAATGCATCCAGCGTCATCATTATTTAAAGTTAAACATTACCAGAAAAAGAAGAAACTCGTATACGAGACTTATATTATAAAAGTCCTGATAGAACAATGTGCTGATTTGCAGAATTAGACTTTCTTAAACAAGTTTAAGGGTTGCATACCTACAGCATTTCGTTCTAGTTATCTCGGTTGATAACGTGGAAACGGTTAGAGATCGACCACAAATATTCTCGGAATAAGTATCATCGTATTGTATTCTTGGGCCGAAGTTGTATTAATTAGCGGGAAGTAGTAGAAGTGCAGGCACGGGCAGCGCGCGGCGGCGGCAATAATTACGAAACAACCGCCTGCCGCCCGCGCCAGCGCTCGTGAAAGCAGTAATAATGCTTCGTAAAACCGGAACCAATTTCCGAGCCGCTTCAAAACGTACCCATTCGTTGCAATGTTTTGCTCATTCCTATCCGAACGTGTAGTTGTGGTTCAGGACGTTGTTTTATAAAACGCATAGCGTACACAAAGCCCGCGTAGAATAGCAAGTAGGTAGGTAAATTCCAGAAAAACAATATCTACAAATATCGCCCGCGCCGTACCGGCAGTATTTTACAGTTAGGGTCAGTTACACCGCAAATTTTCAATGAATCAGAGTGGGGCGGTGAAAATTTAATCAACGAAGCCAACGAATTACACGAACGGTTTATGTTTGGATATTTATTTACGCCGTCAATCACTCCGGGCCGGCCTAATAATTCCTCGGCCCGGAAATAGAGGTATTCGCCAAGGATAGCACCGGGCAGGAGCAATTACCTTCGTCATTATATTATCATGTATATGAATGGAATGGCCCATTAAGCTGGATTAGAGGCCGTTTTCTCGGAGACGCGAGTCCCGATAGATTCGTTTCGCTTAGTAATCGGGAACAACATTTAAATTGCATAATGGTTACTTTACGAGATCCCTATTCAAATGTTCCGTTTTGATATTCATTTTGGAGTAATGGAATATTTAGTTCACCGGAGTGGAGCTAGAAGCCGAAGCAGCCGAATTAAGTTGGAGCGATCTGAAATCCGCCGCATGGGATATCGGTCTACTACTTTGTTGCCTAAGTCGAAGACTAGAGTGACTTATGGAGCTAATGAGCTCTGTGGTACCTTTGACGATTGGACAACCGGGACCAACAAGCTGGGAATACGAACAAGAGTAGCATACTTTAACGCGTGGCTCCATGACGGTGATGGAGTCGTCCTCGATGAAGTAGACGATGTTGACGACGCGCACGCGGTAGCTCTCGTCGGGGTTCTCGTAGACCGGCTGCTTGAAGAAGGCGGTGAAGTTGAGGCAGCGCTTGTCGTAGTGCACCCAGTGCGGCACCACGGCCGGCATCGCAGCCTGCTTCACGCGCCCATACGTCAGCGAGGGATCGTAACTGCGGCCAGGAACCAAAATTACTGACTAGATACTACTACTGCTACGCAAGATCTCTAAAATTTATGGGAAACGGCGTGTGTTTGACCTGATGCGACATTAAGAGATTATTATATTGCAGATTAACTCATAAGTTGTATCACTGGTACACTAAGGCAGTTTCATGTGTCTCTGCTGCATAGAAACAAAACTTAGTTTTTCTTATTTGGTTCAAATTAATAAGTCAAAACTAAATAAAACTGGAATTGAGGTCTACATTAAGAGTAAGGCAGGCAAAAAGTTACTAATAACACAAAATGAAACATTAACATAGACAGTGTGGTGAATTGGTAATTTTTCACTTCACCTACTTTTTTCTATTGGTATTTATTTTAGGAGAAATTAAGAGTCTCATTATTGATTTCTTCTAAAAAAGGATAATTTAAAACTCGCCGCGATCGTTTTGTTAACTTATTTATTATGCACTGCAATGCTTACAAGCACTTAATTTTTTTATCGTCACGAAATTAATAAAATGGATCTCGTTAGTCACGTTAAACGCTTTAAAATAATCATCTTATACGCGTAAAACGCTTTTTATTCCACTAAAAAAACAATCGTTTTAAATCAGTATGGAAATTAATCATTTGAAGTTGACGGAGGAACAAGAGGAGGCGAGGAGGCAATCCAACGTGCTTCGTCGCGATAATTATGAAATAGTTATTTGATAGAGAACGACGCTGCATCGTGCCATGAATTATGTTACCTGGCTACCGGGCAGAGAACCGCTGAGAGTCTTAACACGTTAGCTGCGGTAACAATTCTTCAAGTTTTCCCTCTAGTGCGTTACTAGGTCAAAACGCCTAAGACGTACACTTTCGGGTGGGGCGGCATTAGGTCTAAAGACCTTAAAGGTTAGAGGTTGATATAACTTCAATTATTTCTCTGAAAATCAAAAAAATCACGCAAATTTGGTATCTATGCTGTTTTAATTGAGTATATTTATGCCCCACTGGCTTCGCCCGAGGTTCCCAATCGTTATATATGAGAAAAACGTCAAAAAAAACATTAGGTTTTTAGACCTAATACCGCACCTAATCAATGCCATATTTAAGGTTTATATTAGTGATGGGGAAAAAATAGTCGATAAGTAAAGTAATAAAATATGTTTATTGCAGGTAACATTTTATAGTGTTTAAAAAAGCACAACTTATACCTGCATGTAACATTTACACAATATCTTTTTTGGCATTAAAGACAAAGAGATTTCTTTATTTTTCAGATTTTTTTGGGCTTGCTGATCTTGAAAGTGCACCGGTACTTGATCCCGGTTGAATAATAATACTGCCAAGTAGTTTTATCTTACGTTTTGCACTATCACTGTTAAATAACATGCCAATATCGTAATGACGTCATGCACTAACTACTACACAGCACAACACTAACTTAAAATGTCCTCCAATCAGTGCGACATTAGGTTGATATGCCTGTTATTTTATATTAGGCCTTCAGACCTAATATTCGCAAGTAATTACCATTTTATTGTTCAGTGCGATATTAGGTCTAAAAGCGTAATACTATTTTTATTATCAGAACTAGTAGCCCTTTTATAAATATTCACAAAGCTATATTTGTCTCCTTCGTACTCTGAACAATTTACGAAATACACGCTTCGCACGAACGCGAGTACACCATATTTTCCTCCTGCACCGACTGGGAGTCGACGTATTAGGCCCTTAGGCCTAATATCGCAGCGAACGTGTTAACGGAAATAATCAACCGCAATTGGTCGACTGAGGTGTGTAGCGAAGATCGTAAAAGATGTTTTATTTGTGCCAAAAACAAACATGTTCCTAAACCACCAGAAAGAGAAACATAGTAGGTATATTACAAATTAACGTTATTACCAGTGGTCCAAGATACATTCCACCAAAAAGGCACTTTTATGAGGAATCTACGATTTTGTAATGTGGTACTGCTACTGTGGTAAATAATTAGTTCCACAATAAACAGTAAGAAAAAAACACGGCGAGATTATTAACAGAAACTGGCAAGTAAATTATTAAATTCGGTAATTAAGGATAACCTCACATTTGAGACATTAAACAACCGTGAGACTCACTCATCTTATAAAATACGGATAACTCACGTTTAAATCGAGTTTCACATTTGAGCATCTGTGTTTTTTTCTTAACACATACGTAATTTTCGAGAGACAAAACAAAAGGAATAGTATAGGTTACGACACGGGCGTAGCCAGGATTTAGTTTCGGGGTGGGGGTTGACCAAAAAAAATCGTCCAAATGCGAGTCGGATACAAAAAATATCACAAATTGTAAGGGAGCCTGAACTTTTTGTTACGAGTTACGAGTGAGTTACTTGACGGAGTCGTCGGGCAGCGCGTAGGCGTTGCTGTCCACGTCGGTGGCGGCGCCGCCCGGGCCCCGCACCATCGTGTCCGGGAACCGGTGGCCCTGGTAGTAGCGCAGGGAGCTCCGCATGTGGAACTGCGTCTTCGTGGGGTCCGAGAAGGTCAGCCCCGGCAGCTTCGGCAGGCCCCACGCCATTCTAGGAGCCATTTAAAAATAAATTAAATAACGGCGCGGCGTAACTTTCTTCCGCTTTAGACCATTTTTTAAACTGGACCGTTGAGGGTTTTAATGCTAGCAGATTTCGTGAATCTAAAATTAGTCGGACCTACGTTTTTTTTTCATCTGCACGCTAATTCAATAAGAATGCGAAAGTCAAGTAAGCACCGAAGGTGAACTCAAAATGGTTGACAATAATATACTTTTCTCTCTAACTTGTTTCTTCCATGAATACTCGTAAAATATCCAAGAGCAACGAAACCTCATGAATGCAGTAAACATATAATTATTTATCGAAGCATTGTTTGTCACTATAAGTTAACTAGGTACTTTAAATTGATAAAATAGTGAGCCAGGACATTGGTTCAAGAAGCCCCTTGTGACTGGTTATACATATAACAAACTACAATATCGAATGGGATCGACAATGACGTGAGCTTTATCTGTGCCAAATGTATTATTGATCATGTCATGCATACGACATCAGCACAGTGTCACTGGAACTGCAATTAGGTCCCGCTACCTGTTCGGTATAAAGCAGTTCTCAGTAAGAAAATCAGACTTCGGAAATATTTACGAGTGAAAACAGGCAGGTGCATCGAAGGCTGAGGACTACGTGCAAGTTTGGAGCGAACTTGGCCCTGATTTCTTCATTGATAATGCAAAAACCCGAAGGCCAACATTAGTCTTAAAATACTATGCCTGGTGTGTATTCGCTGCAAAACTTGAAAGGGGCAGTACATAATTTATGCATCGACTTCATCGGCCCCAATGGTCTACCTGCACGTCATTGTGTCCGCACGAGGGAAAGAGAATACTAAATGACGAACAACCTACAATACTGTCGGTGGCTCGATGTAATTTCCACATAAATACATTGACCGTTTGTTCAAGGTCTATGCCACGCTAAATATATTTTTGATTGTAATTTAAATCATAAAAAAAAATACAATGTCAACTTTTCACGTAAAAAGTACTAATAAAAAGCAAGAACTCACCTTGTTAAGAGTAATGCCGATTTCCAATACAGTAATTAACAATTATATCTAAAGAAATCAGCCATGCAGAAACTATTTACAGTAATACAAATAAAACAAGACTTCCAAATCAATGACAACAAGACAGTGGGCAAACAGCGTCGCCGGGCAACCCCTGCGCCCGGCGCCCGGGACCATGCCGCCTCTTTGGTGCAATGTCAATCAATACTGTAGGGATACTACTGTAATAATAAAGTCATGACATGGTAAAGTAAAGCAACTTCATTAACCGACTTCAAAAAGGAGGAGGTTCTCAATTCGACCTAATTTTTTTTTTTTTTTTTTTTTTTTTTTTTTTTGTGTGTATGTTACTCGATATCTCGAAAACCCGTGGACCGATTTTCAAAATTTTTTTTTTAATCGAAAGGGTATAACTCGAAATTGGTCCCATTGGCACGAAAGCAGGATCTGATGATGGGATCTTGGAGGAATCGAGGGAACTCTTCAAATTTTATATGGAGATGTACGGCGTTTTCGATAATTTGTTGATGAAGTCAAGATTTTACATTCAGTAAACAGAATACTTTCAAAATATTGCTAACTAGCTGTGCCCGCGACTCCGTCCGCGTGGAATAGTGACAAATTTCCTCCGTTTTTCCTACATTTTCGACTGTTTCTTCGGTCATATTGGTCGCAGCGTGATGTCATATAGCTTAAAGCCTTCCTTGATAAATGGTCTATCTAACACAAAAAATATTTTTCAATTCGCACCAGTGGTTCCTGAGATTAGCGCGTTCAAACAAACAAACAAACTCTTCAGCTTTATTATATTAGTATAGATTTGAAGTCGGTTTTTTTTTGTTTAAAATTATTTCTTTTGTCGTTTTGTCTTTTTGTCTCCGTTTCCTCAGGAGTGCGAATACCAAATCAACATGAAGTAGGTAATCATAATCAGCACTGAGCACCGATTGCAAATAAAATTTTACGGAAAATGCAATAGTTGTATCTTTTTACACAAATTATTTTCTTAAGCAAGTGCAATTTGTTAATACAATTAATTTACTTGCACTGCAAATGTAAAATACAATGTAAGTAAGTACTGAATAGATACGAGTATTAGGTAATTTTGAAAACAAACACACACATAAAACCCTGCTCTAGTTAGCATGGGCCCTCTCCTAAACCGCAGAGCATATAACATAAAATCGATAACGATTCCAATTAAGCTCCCGATCTCTGTTTCGGAAAGGCTCCTTCAGAACTGAATCCTTTATTAAAGTAGGTATGTTCTCGGTGGATCCGCACGCCGCCGGCCGAACTTTCACGGAACCATTTTGTTGCATTTTCATTAGGGACTGCCCTGACCAATGGAACAAACAATATCTCTTTATACTTAATTATAAATGGAATAAACTGGTTATAATAGGTGAAACGGCTAAAAATATTCTCCACGTAATCTTTTGTATGAAATAAATCGGAAATACTTAATTACTTTGAGCTAATTAAACTCAAAAATGCTCCGCAATATTAACGGACTATCTGGCAGTCCGATAGGGATAATCGATTACAGATAATGGTGCTAAATGTGTATCCATCGGGAAAACTCGGAGTGCGCCGCAGTCAATCCATTATTGTATTAAATAAGGGGCGCGTATCCATCCAACTGGATTGTTATTATTTAGTGTTTAGTTTCACAATTAAAAACACCAACCATAAGGTCTGATTAAGGGAGTGTGATAATTATAAACTCTGACGATTAAAAAAAACATACAGTCAAAGAACCACTACGGACCACGATTGAACACACCGTTTCTTTAGCATTTTCCCTGGAAAATATACATGAGAGCGGCTAAACAGTCACCTACAGAGAAAAGTAAACTTTCAGAGTAGATTTAGATTGTAGTTCCCACGTAGGCCGTACGGATTGGGAACTTTACACATTCATAATTTAGTGCTTTTTTTAATGTTGCAGGTGAATTAATGGCGTACTTACGCAACATCGTGTCTCGGGGATGCGAGGCCACGCGTCTGGGCTGCAGGCGGCTGTCTCGCGCCCTGGTCTTCTCTGAGGAGGTGCAGGACGCCAAGGTCTCCGGCAAGCCCCTGGTGGCTCTGGAGTCCACCATCATCACGCACGGCATGCCCTACCCTCAAAATTTGGAGACCGCCTTGGCCGTTGAAAATATCATTAGAGAAAAGGTACAGAACTGACAGACTTTAAATATATTTTTATGTATTCAATTTAACTATACAGAAATGCTCCAGTGTGCTTGTTCGAAACGCTCTGACAGCATTTTTCCATAATTAATTCTATTTCCGTGCAATGAACTCCCGGACTTTGTGATGTCTTTGTTCGCTAAGAGGAGGCTGCCTCTTAAGTTGAAAATTTATAAAGTTGAAAACTACTGATCCAATTTAGTTTAAACCTGTGTAGCAAGGAGCCTCGCTTTCATCTAAAAAACATCGAAACTCTACCTTCGGGAAAGACAGACTGCCTGTAGACGTATTGACAGATATTGGCGTCAAATTTATAAAGCCCCTTTTTTAACCCCCGACGCAAAAACGACGGGGTGTTATGTTTTACGTTTGACTGGTTTGACGTGTCTGTATGTGTGTGAGTTAGTGTGTGTGTGTGTTAGTGTGAGTGTGTGAGTGTTTGTGTGTGTGTGTGTGTGTGTGTGTGTGTGTGTGTGTGTGTGNNNNTGTGTGTGTGTGTGTGTGTTTGTGTGTGTGTCGATCTGTGGCATCGTAGCTCCCAAACGGATGATCCGATTTTAATGTGTTTTTTTTGTTTGAAATTTATATCAGTCGAGAGTGTTCTTAGCTATGTCTTGTACTATTATCTATTCTGTGGCTATGTTTGGTGGAAATCAGTTCAGGTCTTCAAGGTCATCAGGTCATTTGCTAGGTGTGATGAGAATGTTACACGTTCAGTAAATCCATGGAGTTGGGGCTCGTCAGGGGTTTTTTAATTTTTAATTAATGTACCTCATTATTAATGGAGCTCAGAAAAGACCACGCGCTCAACCTATTCAATACTTGCTACTATTTTTGATTTACTTTACTAAACAATAATGAAAACTTACCATACAAGTAAGATGTTACGCACGATTAGTATTCGTAGTATACGTAATTAACTAAGTAAATTTATGATTGTAAGTATAAAAATTTACCTATACTAACTACTTATTTCACTAACACCTATTCATTTCTTCCATGGATGTCGAAGAAGCGACTAAGGAACAGAGCGTCTAGTGTGTTCAAATCGATCATGCAGTCGTTAACGAATTCGTTTGGAAGCTATCGCAAAATTGTATGGAAACTGAGACAGCGCCGCCAGCGGAACGTTTGCACAACTGCCACGGTTGACACATCTCCATATGGCGCAGCGCAGACGACAGACTTTTGTGCGATCGAGTCTGCGGAGCAATAAAATCTCTGAATGGCGCGCAGAGAGTTTCCATTCAGAGTTTTTATTGCTCCGCAGACTCGATCGCACAAAACTCTGTCGTCTGCGCTGCCCCTATAATTCCGCGATAACTCGCAAACTGCATGATTGATTTGAACACACACGACGCTCAGGTATGCTATAGGCGACAGGCAGGCAACTTTTACTATAACGCCTCTTCCATCTATTTTTAACCATAAAATGATGCTAGAAGTGGCTGTGAAGCGTGTAAATGTTGTGTGTGCTCTGCATACCCCATTTGGGAACACAGGCGTGAGTGATTGTGTGGATGACAATTAATTATTTTAGAATTCATATATTTGATAAAATCAATGAATCAATTCCTCAATAATTATTATTAATCGTCTAATAATTTGATTCGATAGATTATTGCACGTCCATAACATTCATTAACATCTCGCTTTATTCCCTGTGCGGTAGGCAAACACAACAGAGCGTCATTCGCTTCTATTCTGCATAATTCTACTCTCGCTTCATTCATCACTCTCAGCTACTAATTAAAATCGGTTTAATCTCTTGACCGTTTGAAATCATTTAGTTTTTTATTTCACTTTGTGTATAGCGTAAGTACTTAAATAAACATAATACGCTAATATGGTATTCACCTACCTACAATTAACAATATAATTTTAACAAACGCATGAAAGCATAAATATAAATCAAAAACTACTAATCAGAACTTAATGAAATTAAAAATGGACCAATGGTATCCCATGACTATGAATTTATGAGGCAAAATACATTAAAAAAATACAGCCTAAGTGCGAATCTCATCTTTTGAAGTCGGTTAAAATACAAACAAAACAGAGGCGTTGTAATTTGACAGCGTGGCAGTTAAAAAGCAAACCCGATTAATATGTAAGGTGAGGTTCGGTCTGCTAATTGGAGTAAAAATAAAAAGAGACCGCTTAAATATTGAACGCAATGTTGAAGTCGTAAGAATTTTTCAGTAGGTTGAAAGAGTAGCGATGAGTATTTTATAATGCACAAGTTTTTTTTACTTTCTTTTGACTGTTTTTAGGTAGGTAGTTACCATTATACATAATATATCCATACTTTTTTGCAAACCTTGACGAAATACAATAAGTGTGGTTGTAACTTTGTGAAAAATACTATCTACTTAAATCCTATGCACTAAAATTGTCGCTCAAAATTATGAATAAAATTTTGTATAAATTATGAATTTATGAATTAAGATACTCGGAAATTTTCAGAGGAAAAGTGGCTTTGTTCCGCGAAAATTACTACTACAGTTTGTCTGCTTAGTATCTTAATTTTCCCAGTCGCTAGTTTTAACACTACAAATATTTGAGTAAAGCACACGTTTTGTTCACGTCTTTTTGCAACACGCTGAAAATTTGTGAGGTAATACGATATAGGTAGGGCAGGTGACTCGGTTGTGGCCTCCGACCCCTTTGTGGCTATTTTTTGTTTAAATAAACAATGAAACAAAATTTATATTTACAAACCATTAATATTTCGATTTAATTACAAATGAATTGATGGAAATATAATAAAAATATGGTTTTAGTATTTAGATTTTGTGTAAATTAATTAAAATGTCAAATGGCCAAAAATGGCGCAAAGGTGGCCACAAACGGTACTCCTGCCCTACGCGAGGTAATAGATAAAAGATAACACTTGTTTGCATCTCTCTAGTGCGTTTTTAATGAAAACCTTTTTGTCTTATACCTACTTACTTTTACTCCTGCGTGGTGCCGGGAATAACACTTCTCTATTTCTCCCGCGGATGTCGTAAGAGGCGATGAAGGAAATAGGTTTAAGTATGCTTTAGGCGACAGGTTAGCAACCTGTCACTATTATACTGTATATACATACAATCACGCCTATGTTCCCAAACGGGGTAGGCAGAGCAAACGAAACGCGACAAAGACAAAACTATGATTATGTAGTATAATAGTGACAGGTTGCTAACCTGTCGCCTAAAGCATACTTAAACCTATTTCCTTCATCGCCTCTTACGACATCCGCGGGAGAAATAGAGAAGTGTTATTCCCGGCACCACGCAGTAAACAATTTATATGTACCGTTAATATGCCAGGGTGCTGTGCCGGCGACTGTGGCGATATTGAAAGGGCAGTTAACGGTGGGGCTCACCACGGAGCAGATTGAGCAGCTCGCCCAGAGCAAAGGGGCTGTGAAGGCGTCGCGCAGGGACCTGGCTCCGGTGGCGGCGGCCGGCCTCGACGGCGCCACCACCGTCGCCGGCACCATCGTGGCTGCAGAGCTTGCCGACATTCCTATATTTGTCACTGGAGGTATAGGTAAGAAAGAAAAACTGAACTCTTTATCTGTGAAAGGTTGATGACCTCGAATAGCCAATTATACGTACTGTTTTAAAGTATTAGAGGTATATCAAGTTGTTTTTCATTGTGTACATCCACGGCTCATTCCCACAGGGACAGGCAGATACCTCTTTGTCCGACGTGCCACGATCCTTGGAGACCTCTTTTGCTTCTTCCACATTCATTAATCTCTTCATACATACTCCTCGGTTTCCTTGGGTACGTGTTAAAAATATATGCAGGTGTAGATAGTAATATAAAACGTATATTTAAAAACCCCTTTATCAACAACTCCTGACTGAACAACAACACACTGATGTCTTACGTAGCTGAGGATACATAACATCCCTCCCTGAAATACAGCCAAGAACTTAAATTATGAACACGAAGCGTTAAACACAAGTTTTTGTGCATAGCATGAAGCGATTACGATCGCGAACGGCGTCGCCCTTGTCGCGTCAACGTATCCGGTGTTAATTGTAACTGAATATCAATGAAATTTGGCTCGGGTGGATTCACTGCTCGTTCACGTAGCACATTTAATTAGTGCGGCAGACGTGGCAGGGTTGCCAGCATTTTAAACGAAATTCGGATTTTAAAAAGAAAACAAAAAAGTCATCTATCCTTCAACTTCGACGTAAGTACGTTTGAAAAATTGCTACGAATGCTTGGTGAGACTCCTATGACGATGTAACATTATCCTATGACACGATAGAGATCTTATCGCAAACAAAATCTAAACTACGCACAGTTATCTGGATTTTCCGGGTTCTTTTGCGTTATGGTAACCCTAATCCCGGCAAGGTAGAACGGCGACGAATAGATGGCGTAATTAACAAATTCCAAGAGGCGGTATATGGAGCGCGGCGACGGGCTGCTCGTGCTCCGCGCCCGGCGCCAGCCTCTTAATGGATGGTTCTCGGAGACACTTTTCCGGGACGCTGATTTTTGAAGTGGCAACCGTGTAGCACGCTGCCAGGTTGGATTAAGCGAACGTGCTATAAATTATAATAATCAGGCTACATGCAAATGTGTGCTGTGTGTGGAAATACGGCTACAGAAGAACGGTAAGAGTCAACCATAACGTAAAGGCTTTTTCAATACGTTTTTCTCAAAACTATTTCGAAATATTGAAATTGGCTTACCAGCCCAATCTTGATGGCCACCATTAGAGGTAGTAGAATAGAAAATAAAATACTTTTCAAGTAAGTAGGGGAGACCTAGGCGGGTTGACACAAAGGTAAGTTGACACAAAGCTAATATCTCAGAAACTGTAGCAAATAGAAGTTAGGCTACTATGCATTTTAAACCTTAAACTCGGTCCGGTAGACTTGCTAGTACGCGTCGTGGCCACCAGGCGGACGGTTTCGGAGATATAGCGTCGGTGGTCCAAATTGGACGAAAAGTAGGTTTTTTACCCTTTTTTCGGTACAGTTTCTTTACATGTAAGGAATCCAACTCCGTGCTGATTATGGATGATTTTTGAAGCTTAATCAATGGAGTTTAACATGCATATGTCACATTTTAGGTAAAATTGCGGCTTGTAGGGTTTAACCCCAATGATAGGTCAAGAGCCGTAAATTTCAAGGTAGAGGTAAGTTGAAACACCTTGTTTCAATTCACCTCGTTTGTTGCAACTCACCTCGGTTCTTTTATTTTTAGTTTTATTAACACCGGATTTTATTACATGTGGAATTTGGCCATTTAAGTTGAACTTTTTTATAGTGGCACATTTTCTGCCCGGCTAAAAAACCGGTCGTCCTTTATTAATCAAACGCAACTCAGAACAACGAGAACTGGAGAGGAAGAAACTTGGCCCAACCCTTGAGAACTTCGAACAAAAAGAAAGCCTTACAGTAGTGCGACTGCAAATGTGCTTACTATCCTCCCTGACATGGATAGGTACTCACACTGTTACCCTATCCGAGCTATGAATATGAGCAGTCAACTTCTTCCACACTTTGTTTTAGCGTGATTACAAATTCTCCTCAAAGTAACCTAATATCCTAGTAATAAGTTTCTTATTATAATTATGTGAGATGAAAGGCTATATATTTTTTTCGTATTAAATCAATTTATAATTATTACCTAAATGCCAACCAGAAAACGACTGGTTATTAAAAGTTTACGGTAAAAAAGCCTACAAATAAGTTTAGTTCAAAACGCAAAATCTTATTTATGCAAAAAACTCCTAAGAGAACTTTTGCATAATATATTTTCGTTTTGAGACTAAGATGCGCTCCGGAAAGACAGTCATTGCCAAAAAGGATGAGTTGCAAACTAGCAAATAACTTGACCAAAGGTGACCTGTGAGGTAAAATACTTAAGTAGGTACCTTGTTAAAAGTAGGTTTGTAAAAAAAATGTTAGGATAATTAAGTAAGTCACAGTAACACAGTAAGTTATTGTGTTGAAGATAAATACCTGGTTAAACAGTTCTGACTACATTAAACACTGAAATTTTATTAAGTATTAAGGACACACTTAATTCCAGTTTGCCATCCTAATTATGTAATAATAAACGTATTATTAGTAAGGGTATTGTACTGCTTATTGACCTTTGTTTCTTTAATTGATTGTTTCTTGAACATCAAAAGGTTTTTATTCACTTTAATGCCCGTTTCTTATTATTTTTTGACCATCCAGCTACTGTGTCAACTTACCCAGGTACCTGTTTCATCTTACCTCTGTATTAGGTGAGTTGAAACACTCTGACTTGATTTGAAAAATGTATTTTTTTTTAATAGTTCTCAATATTTATTACCACTTTAACTGAAATATTAAATAGTTAGATTATTAAATTTCCTGCCTAGTGGTATGTTTCGCATAGTTCTAAAACGTATAGGGAGGCAGTTATGACCAGAATTGTAAATTTTGTGTCAACCCACCTAGGTCTCCCCTACATAAGTATTAATGACGTGTCGAATTCGACAAGGACATTAATTTGGAGCAGACGATGAAAGAACTTTTCGTTTTAAAGATGCATGCCATGTAACTCGTGTAAGCAAATAATGATTGACATCTAATAGCCGTAATATTTGATAGCCGTGATTTTTAAGTTAAAGTCCCACAGAATTTATTACGTAGGTACTTAGGTATATAGACAACAATAGTCACGCTTTTAACTTGATTCTTGGACACTTTCACATTATTATGGTTTGTATACCGACTGTTTTTAAGCTACGATCATAAATGAGGCAGGCATAGCACACGAAATGTTACATAATTTACGCTTCGCAGCCGCTTTTTGCATATTTTTTAAGTATTAAATTATATAAAAGAGGCATAACAGCTAGCCTATCGCTGAAATATACTTACCTTATTTTTTTTTAGTCACATCTTACGACAATTTTACTGTGGAAGAAATGAAGAGATGTTATTATAAACCCGACTCCACTCGGAATATATGCAAGGCATTCGAAGTTCAGGCGCGTACGAGTTTCCACTGTTTCTACATTTAAATTACATTGTCAAATCGTGAATGTGACTATACGATATCAAATGTATCAAATACACTTTGAGTACTTACTAATCGTATCCTTTTAACCGTTGTTATACGAGTACCTTCGTTTCTTGGTAGAATCACGGCGTATCATGGTTGAAACGCCGTGTGGTGTGAGGTTTAGTAGGTATAATAAATATCCATTTTTTTAAAGATTAGATAGACAGATAGATACGCTTTAGGCGGCAGGCTTTCCTGACACTATTTTATCTATTGTCTTTCTTTTGATGCTAAAATTGGCTACAGAATTGGCGAAAGTTTCCAACATGTAACGTTTCTTGTGCCTAGTTTAAATAATGGCGTAATAAAGGCGTGATCTTAATGTATGTTTATGTTCTACTATAACCTAATTTATCAAGTGATTTAATAAATACAAACATAAGAGGAAATACTTAGAACATATTTGTCGTACCTGTTCGTAACTATAACATGCCAATGAGCACATATGCAGCGTTAATATAAGCTTACTTATTGGTAGAGCACCGTAAGCTTGTCTCAAGCAATTCCGTATTCATTAAGCGCAATTACTCATACACTAAAATACCTACGTGTACCTCTGGAGCCGGAGTAAAATTATTCAGTACCTACGTAGCAGCTGTGTCTTGTCGCCGGTAATATTTCATATTCATAGCCCAAAGCGAATCGCGTTGGTTTCAATGTAAATCTTATTCAACTTGGCTTAAGATATTACCATTGCCTGCATATTGCTTGAAAACGATTTAAATGACGACTTCTTTGAACAATAACAACTTTTAATTTGAATATGTGATTGGAGAAAGCTTCTAATTTGCCCTGTTATACAGGCTGCTAGAAAATCAGATGCGGGATGCGGATATTGTAGGTAAGTATCGAATATTTGTACCTCAATGCAAGGATGATTCCTTTTGGACGATAATTGAGTATATTTTCTACGACACAAAAATTTATTAGGTACATTATAATTATACACATCACGTCTGTATTACCAGATGGGATAGACAGAGCAACAGAGCATACAAAACGCTACATATAGACATAACCATGCCTATTTCACTTCTAGCCTATTTTTTGGTTTTTGCTAGCCTGTCGCCTAAAATATACTTTAATATATTTATTTCCTTAGTCGCCTTTTACAACATTCACAGTGTTATTCAAAGCCCGATACCACACGGGGAAAAATGTATTACCATTTTATTTTATATTATATTTTAAAGTTACGTTTTATTTTTCATGGAAAACAAATTTTTTACAGCATTGTAATGTTAAAAGACTATAAACTAAACTTAATTAAAACGGAAATAACAAAGGCAATATTCTTAGAGTACTTAACACTAATAAGAGCTTCTTTCTATCACTGTACGTTTCACTTCCCAGAATAAAATAATTGATTTTTGGGTTATACCTAAATTGCATAACCTGATAAAATACACACCCCTTATCTTGTAGCATCTCAAACTTACCTGAGTACTTACAACTCAGCTGTATTTTAGTAGCTATTTTTATCCAACTATTCTCAGAAAGGTCGGTTGGCTTGGTATACAGTCGCCGTTGCTTCATTCATCCAATATTGGCTGTAAATGTATAGTTCTCTCCCGTAGCAAACTCTATCTGCCGTTTGAATGACTTGCGAGTGCAGATTAGTTTAACTTTCTACGACGCTGAACATCGCAAATACGTTCGCGTACCTATCTTACCAATACACACGTAGAAACAGAACCTGTAAACATTTCCGTATCTGCTGCTGGTTTTGGTGTACATCTATGTAGTTGTTTATGTTAAGCTTGGACATGAACAGTCAAACAAATGGAATAAAACAATTGATTAAAGATCGCAATAAACGTTAGACATACTCACAACGTGTGGGTCATTGTCAAGCCTGGCAATTTTTTTCGGCAAAAAATGAAACACGTGATTTATAAAAATCAAAGGTATATTACGACTCTTACTCTAACTTGCAATAGAACTGAGTATCATTCAGAGATCAATTATTCGAAAAAAACGATTTAAAACGAAATAACGATATTTCGATTCCACCGGAAAGACTAATATGTCCACCGAGTGGACTAATTATGTTAATTAATAATAAATAAACAAAACAAAAAGCGGTAAACATCTAAAACAAAAATAACGTTCATGATATATTCTCAAAATCATGAACAATCAGACACGTAAATACATTCAAAAAGTATATAAAAAATATTTTGTGTCTGTCTACCGAAATGACAATTCTTTTCGGTGGACCAAATATGCCTTCGTCCTCCGAAGACTAGGAAGCCTTCAAGTCTTCAAGAAGCATGTATGAAAGTGGGGGTTTGGTGGCTCTTTCTGGTTTTAACGTTGACGTATCCGAACTTTCAGAATATACGTCCAAAAATTGTATACTTTTATGAACATTTTTTTCAATCAACAAACAGACTGCACTCACTAATTTTTAATGGTTGCTGCATTCTGAAGTCATCAACATCTTTCTAAGTAAGTAAGTTTCTTTGCTTTCAACATTCTTCTGTTTTTCACTGCAATACGTTCACCCATTTCATGGTACTAAAATAACTGGAATCGAAGGCGGTATTTTGCGTGCGATGTACTTTTAAGTTTCTTTTTTTATATTGATTTTTTTTCTGCATCGTCGTGCATCATTCCATTTTTCCTCCAAAGCTTATTTTGTATGTTTTTGTTAAATCTTCTACTGTTTTTTTTCCTTCAAAGAATTTACGTTTAAACATTCACTATTCAGTCACTAGTCATTTACGGATAAAACAAAAAAGGAACCAGAAGCTAGTTTTTAAAGTTATAATAAAAAATTAAACCAAAGTTCAAGAATCAATCAAAATACAATCATTTATCGTTTGGGTGTACAAAAAGTCCACCAAAAAGACGTCCACCGAATGGACTTTTTCCGCAATATCATTCACAACACCAGCCATTTAAAGGATTATAAAAAGGCAAGGCATAATTTACAATGTTTGATTGCTTAACTAATTATTAAAAACGTTTGGTGGATTTATAGCGATGTACTTACAAAATACAGCAGTAACCGGAAAGACAATTCAACATTGACACCACCAAATATTCTTGTTACACACAACAATATCGTCTGCTGCGCACAAGTCACGGCAAAATGGATGCTAACAGGGATAGTACGATAGTGAATGAGTTAAATTATATGTCCCGGTCTATTCATTTGACATTTCCCTAATTTTTCTAGAATTTAAAGTAATGTCCACCAAAAAGACAAAAAATGTTGTGACAAGATTCAATGATGCAAAAAATGTGTTTTATTTCCATCTAATTTTTTAAATCCTATTAATGTTAAATGGAAATCATACATAGATTAGGGAAAAATGGCATTTTTGTACAATAATAAAAGAGATGTATTTTTTTAAAGCCACTTTCTATTAACAGGTAGAACCCGGACAGTCCACCGAAGTGGACTTTCAGTTACATTTGTGGTGATAAACAAAACAAATAAATACATTTATAGAAAATATGATATAGTATAGTCTAGTACGTTTCCTGTACTTTATAGTTATGATGTAAATTAAATGCAATTATTAAAAATGTCTTATATATTACAAATGGACATGTTTTTTTAGGGTTATGACAATGACCCGTGTATTTTTTTACTATTAGTGTACATTAAGTAACATTGAATGCTAAAAGTTTTGCCTTGGTAATTTTGTTGTAGGTGATATGTACATTGAATTTGGCCACACTTGATCAATAAGAAAACCAAATCGTTTGCAACTGAGGACCTGTCTTGGCGTGCCTCTTGTTCTGTTGACTAATTAGGGTCTTCAAATTTGTAAAAGATGTAACTTCAAAGTTATAAAAAATAATGATTTTATAATAATGTAGGCAACACTGCCAACAATGAGGGTTTGCTCATTTGACGCGGCCAGTTTTCACGCCGTCCAGATTACTTACGCTGCCTTACTTTTATCCTTTTGGACGGTGGGGCCTTGCATAGAAAATTCACTCCATGGTGTTTAACCGTAGTCGATTTTTTTTATTACTTAACTGAATCGTCCTACATTCAACAAGATTATATATTTTCTCCGTTTTAATAAATTCGGTCGTAACTCGTTTTCACTCCACGAGAAGGAATATTGACACGTAAAGACACGAAAATAGCTGCACAGTCTTGGATGTTTCCGGACTCCGTCTAGCACAAATACTAGCGGATTTTTCATTTCTTTCCACTCACAAGTGAGGATGAAAAATATATCGTAATACATGTACAAGTAAAAACTTTTCACTGGCATGAGGATTCTAGCTGCTGGTTATTTAAGTTCCAGGTTTTCACTTAAGCAGATTTTTTTCATTCTACAGAAAGAAGTTAATTTTGTATCATTCGAGGTATCAGTCATCACATCTTCCTCTGATCAGTCAGATAAGCTTTCTAATTGACTAATGATGATGTATGAGAATGCTTTGATGGAATGGTGACAATAAAATTGATGAATTAAAAATATTTTAAAACAAAATACCCGTAAAACTAGGAAAGTATCGAAAAAATTAATTCCTGCTACAGAATGTATTGAAAATGAACGTAGTGGCAAATTTTTAGTCAGTAGGAACGTACTGAATTAAAAATACTAAGGTGTGGTTATAGAGGGAAATGTGGATTTATTTCGACAAGTATTAAGTCTCTGTATAATGTAGCTATAATGAAAATTAAAATGAAGCAATGTAAGTACATAGAAGCTAATCCAATACTACTCATGTTGTCTTCTCGAGGTTCAGGTAAGTATAAAAATAAAGTTTTAGTTTTTGGAATCAAACTCAAAGTACAACTGTATATTTTCTGTGCATAATTATATTAATTGAATTCCTAAAACATTCTGGAGACATTTCAAGTAATACATACATATACGTCAAGGAAATCGAAATTATAGCCCAGTAATAAGTACGTTGTGAGGGCTAAATTATTTATGTCATAGATTTTTTCATCTAAGATTGTTTCTGATTTAGACAAGTGTTTCCAGCATAGAGGATAGAACCTATAGAGAAACAATGTTCGCAACCCCGGTCCGCAAATAGTTTGTTGATTTCAACATACTAAACGTCACCGTCACTGTCACAGAAACTGTACAGAGCCAATAACCGTAGAGAAAAAGGCACTAGCGTTACGCGCGATCTTGGACCGGCCAATAAGAGCACAGCGATCACTTCAATTGTTTTGCGGAATAATTTCCGAACAACCAAGATGACATTAGTACTCTATAGGTTATATCCTCAATGGTTTCCAGTAACGCAACCTTTTCAACCATAGGCCGACTATTCGACGAGTTATTTTCTTTCTTAACATTAAAATTTAAATTAATTATTATAATTATGCGAGTAGCTTTTTTGGTTCAGAGTTATCATAATTATAATTACATACCTACTGCGTTTCTAATTTCGATTTAATTTGGATGGATGGTACAGGACACACAAACGTGTCACGTATTGACAGTGTCAACGTCAACATGACTGTGCTTTTGTTATTGTACCGCCCTCAGCAACCCCATGCTGTTGTTGATAGGTACTGTATAAATATTAGTTCTATTATACTTGTTAGAGGATTTCAAATTAAAACTTGTGATTAGCAATGCGATATTATTATTTTAAAATGAAGAATTTAGTTATAATTGAATGAAAGTAAAATATATACATGGAATGGAATTGAACATAGAAGTACTTACCTAAGTAAAAATAATCTGATGTCAAAAGTTAGTTTAATTTTTAAAATATAAATGCCCTCGAACATTCTTAACTATTTTTTAAGTGGCTAGGAGTGGATATGGGGAGGCATTGAGACCAAATTGCCTGCCCGATTCGAGACACATTGTTTTTTCGTTAATAGTTCGATGATCAACGACAAATCGTTCAGCGTATTGATTATATACCTATCTTCATGGTCAGTGGGGCCAGTAATTAAGTGGGTACGAACTTATAAAATAAATGTACCTATCCTCGCGGCTAAACGCCCATATGTATATCATGTCATGTAGGTACGTACTGGAAATTTATTTTTCAACTGCACCATAATTTTTGTATAAGTACATAAATGAAAAAATACTCAACTGACGCCTCCGCGTTCTTTATATTTTCCAAAGTCTGGATATAAACCCGTACTGCATATAATTTATTATTCGGTTAACTCTTTCAGTTAGCTTGACCTGTTTACTTATTTTCACATGAATATTAATCACACAGCCGATCAAATGAGGAATGCTGCTAGGGGCAAACGACGTGGCGCCCTATTGCTATTGAGATTTAGTTTAGGTTGTATGTATAATTAGTTGTTTCGTTTTGGAGTAGGTACTTTGGTTGTAAATGTGTATTGTCTCCCAGGTGGCGTGCACCGCGAGGGCGAGCTCACGATGGACGTGTCCGCAGACCTCACGGAGCTCGGACGCAGCAGCACCATGGTCGTCTGCAGCGGCGTCAAGTCCATCCTCGACATCGGGAAGACTTTAGAATATTTGGTATGACACTTTCACTCAAAACTATAATATCTCTAGATCTCCACCTATAATACCAAGACTTACCCGTAATAAAAGACGATTCGCATCGTCCCCAAGACGCTGGCTATATTACCGGCACGGCTAACTCTTTAGCCTTTTGCTGCAAGCGCCAGGGTCACCTGATCCCAGAATCCTTTGGTGTCTAACGACCACGGTCCCATCGTTTCAGATGTAAGTATGCACCGCAAAGTCATGAGATTTGGTTAAACCCTAATATTTGAGACTCTTGTTTATCTGGGCCTACTCGACAATCGCCCCGGCTCTCAGAACAGAGCTTTGGGTCTTTTCACTCAATATTTTTGCAATTCTACTATACCACTACCATTGTTTGGTGCGTCCGTACTCGCTAGCGGACATGTAAACGATTTGACGTCGTTGTTCAAGTAAAAGTTTCTATACTCGCTCACTGTAAGTTCATGGTAAGTAATTTAATTATACTGACTAAGTAGCACGACGTAGTATTAGCGTCTGAGAGGAGTCGCCGTGGCATGTGTTCCCGAAAAATTACAAACTAAAATCGATATGATGTAAGTTATCCGTTTTATTGAACTACGAGTGAGACTCGCGGTAATTTACATTAAGAACAACTTTGAGGGTTCAAAATCCTTCCACTATAAGATGAAAATGGTATAAAATGTAAGAGGGGCTGCATCGAGAAAACATCCTCTTCTTCCATTTTACAGAGTGTATCTTGATGAGCTGTGGCTGTGTGCTGACGTGATCATGTACATATTTTATTGTTTGCGGAGCACGCATGAAAACAGGAAATTGTAGCGGGGAAGAAATGTACGTAAGTGGGGTTGGGATGTATACTTGCCAATACATATATTATTTGCAAAAAGTACCGTAAAGTGGAGTGAGTAGGTATCGCGAGGGCAGTTGAGTTAAGGACGGGGAAAATAGGGATGACTAAGGGCGAAATTCTTATTTCAAATGGACTTATTGTGTTGTTGTGTCGTATTCATAATACGGAGTGGGCAGTGTTGGTGCATCGAAAGCAGCGCACCATTCAATAATTTTAAACAAAAAAAAACCGACTTCAAATTAGCTATATCCTGAAAGGAAACTTCTGTTTATGTACATATTTACTAA
>BHDV01018355.1:225211-252690 GCA_005406045.1 Adoxophyes honmai
GCCGGCTCGCTCGGGGCTGCCGCCGTGCGCCCGCACGCCTCCGTTCGCATTCACTGCGTTCACGATTACGGTCTGCGATAAGGGCCCGCCATGTAGCGGACTGCCGTCTAGCATTTCGCCGGCACCTAGTTCACTTCGTAATATTCTAATTTTTTGAATCATCTCTTTTATTTCGTACCGCAGAATACCTAGAAAGCATAACTTCAAGAATGCGATCACGCAGTAACCTAGAACGAACAATGCGTCCGCTGTTCTTTTAGTCCAATTATGTAATCGGTCCGCACAGGGCGCCGTGTGCGGCACGCAGTGCGCCGGGGTGAAGGTGGCCAGCGAGGTGGCGGCCGTGGCGGCGAACAGCGCGGGCGAGGCGGCCGGCGAGTGCGCGGGCGCGCGGCAGCAGCTGGCCGGCAGCGCCGTGCGGTTGAACGCCGCGAAGTCGGCCGGCCCCGTCACCCCGCAGCAGCGCTGCTCTCTTTGCAGGCGGTCCCAAGCTTCTGTGAATTCCATATCTGTCTCGTAATCCCTGAGGAGGCGTAGTTTCAGTTGCGGGCGTAGTTCTCGGCACACTCGTTCGAACCGAAATGCCCAATAAACCCCGATTGCAGCATCGCCGACGAGCAGAGCCAAAAGGGCGAACCAGTAAGCGTTGAGCAGGCGCTCGGAGAGCCGTAGCGCAGCAACACATCCAAGCATCTGCAAAAGGCCCGCCTGAACCGGCAGCGCCGCATACCCATAGAGAAAACCGGGCTGCGCGGCGCCGAGACCCGGGACGAGACCACGGCGATAGTCGGCCAGAGCGCGGCCTGCTGCGGCACAGAAAGCCAGCGAGCCCAAGAGCAGGGCGCCGTTGCACGCGTAGATCCAGATGCGATAGTAGCGCATGGCGCGGTGCGCGGAGGGGTGCGCGGGGTTGCCGGGCTGCGCGGGGCGCGCGGGCGGCGGCCGCGTCATGGCGTCATCCTGCCGCCCGCCGCGCCCGCGCCGCCGCCACGCGCCGCGCCCCACGCCTCTGCAACACCACAACCACACTCACTACTCAAAATTCATTATAAAATAACTGCGCACTGAAAATTAGGGACAATTTAACCAAATTCTATCTTTTTATCTGCTACTTGAATAAATAAACAATATGTTAGACCAGGTACTTGTTACTGTTTCGGGCGTCTTTACTTAATAGCCAGCCAAAAAACTGTGTTCATCTTTAGTTCCAAAACCAACCCCTCAACATTAATATTTTCGTATCTTTTAATTTATTTCATGAAGACTATATCACTGAAAGTATATCGAGCAAGTGTGATAATAAAGAATTCACAAATAACCATAAACACCTACACGTTCATAATTAGACATCGGATCATATGCATTTGCATGATTGCATATGGAAATTCATATTTTGGCACTTTTTCATTGATAGTTCATGCAAAATATGCATATTTTGATACTTTTTCGTTGATAGTGCATATTTTCGTGTTTGGCATGTTGTATTACGTACAGTAAGGCCGTGGTCTCCTTCACCCGCCGTCCGCGGCCGACAGCGGCCCACCGCCCGCGGCGTCTAAATCTAGACGCCGCCGACAGCGGGTGTTTGGTCGTTTTGAGAGCGTAGCCGCGGCGGCCAGTCGCGGCATTTCGAGGGTTTTTGCTTGCGAACGGAAAAAAAACTCATTGCTTCAGGAGGAAGAGGATGAGGATTTCTTAATAATATTGAGGAAACAAAATAAAATATTTTGATATTTTGAAATATTTAGAGTTTCACGAATACTTTTCCACACTTTATGTTTCAAATTGTTGTTTTATAAAGTTTTTGTCCTGTGCATCGTACAAGATACTACTAAAGTTGACTAACTCGATTAAAAATTCGTCCTTTTCTTTGGTGAATTTCTTCATGTTGAGCCAGCGTCCACCCGCCGCAATGCTTCAAAATAACTAAAGACGCGGCGGCCAGCGGGCGGCAGTCGCGGGCGGCGGGAGAACGCCGCACGCGGCGGGCGAAAAAGACCACTCCCGAGCATTCCCGAACATACCATTCAGACGCCGCGTGCGGCGGGCCGCTGTCGGCCGCGGGCGGCGGGTGAAGGAGACCACGGCCTAACGTCCTCCCAAGTTCGCTATCGCAAAAGGTTCGTGGTAAATTAGATGCAGTTTTGTGTAAAATCTCTGGTTTGGAGGCCATCAAGAAAATTGACGCATTTATCAACGGCACCCAATAAACTTTGCCTGAAGAGGTTACAAGTTTGATGTAGAAAACTAAGAAAAATATTAATATAACAAATTAAATTCAGTTAAGTACTTTTTAAAAGAAAAATATGTTATTATAACAAATTTAATAATTAAATATAAAACGAAAATTCTAATTCTAATGTGCGTATATTAGTAAATATTTCGCCTTGATTGTGCATTATTAATTATGTTAGTGCATACTTTGGCATTTTGATACTGCATATAATCCGATGTCTAGGAAACATTTAAATTATCTCAAAAGAACCAAATAACTAAATGTTTTTTCTGTCAATAACAGCGACAAATTTAATGTAAGCTGTCGGTCGAATCAACAGTAAATCAAAAACATATTCTTAAAACTATTAATACAATGGGGTTGGAGGTAGGCCTTCAACATAAAATTGAAATTGGTTGTTGATGTGAGCGAATATTGTACAAACACCTCATTATTTATAGCGCCGGCAGGCCGACTCGCACTTAACGGCTGCTCAGCGGCGAACGTATGCAAATTCAATTTTATTCATAACAGAGTGTAATCCCTCTTGGCTCAGAGCTGTCGCCGGCCCCGACCCTCGCACGTTTCAGCGCACACACCTTTGTGGAGCACAAACTCCGGCTACTTCTCTCTACCTATTCACTAATCTATTTTGATCAGCTTTTCAACTGAGCCAACACCCTAACATAACATTTTGCTTGTAAATGTGTAAAGCCAGTCATGTGAAAAAATACTTTATATAAATGTTTGTTTTGAGACACGCATTTTAGAAACAGATTACTCAAAGATCAGCGATTTCTCAAATTCCATAATTTGTATCGAACCTACCTGCCGCGACCCATTATTTATAGCATCTCGATATCTGAACAAAACAACTCCAATAACGAATAGATGAAAATGAAGTTGTTTACTCTGAAAGAGAAGTTGCCGATACCCCGTCGCGCCGCGAACAGCTCAAAAGGGATTTTCCTGCCTTTAAATGAATCAAAGCACTCTTAAGTGACTTTTAGATGGATATGTAGGTACTTGACGATACTTTTTGAACATAGTAGGATGGTGTCTTAAGTGTGCTGTTATTGAGAAAAGGTATCATTTCTTAAGTCAAATCTGATTTCTTAACTAAAATGAGTAACTACATACCAAAATAAACATAACAAAAGAAATCACTTACAATCCGCCACCCGTGCCTTGAGCTAAGGTCCTCGTTAGTCACAGGATAGGCCGAGCGACCCTCTGCAGGGCGCCTAGCACGCCGGTGCGGGGCCTGCAACAACGACAATTATACGAACCGTGCTTTGACGAACAACTGCAGTTAGATTTAACACGAATTGGTTTCATAAATTGGCAATATACTTAGTCCAAATGATACTTAAGCAAACATCGTTCAAACGGATTTTATAAATGAAACAAAGCACAGGAATCATAAAAAAAACTAAATTGGAACGGATGGCTGAAATAATACAGAGGCAACGATTTACATAAATCGCATCAATACGAGTATATAGCGTTTAATATATATCTACGTTACATTGCTTGAACCATGGTAAGCCTTGATGAATGAATGAAAGTAAAAACATCAAGCAATTCTTTAAGTTGGGTTGATTACTGGTCCTAAAGTATACGACGTCTTCAATTGGTCTATTTATTGTTATTGCGTAAATACCAAGTCGACAGTCCTTATTGTGCCTTTCGCGGGCACGGGCCGGAACAGAGGCCTTCGCATTTCGCGGTGTTACGTCTAATAAACCACGTCGCGCCATTCAATAAATAATCGCCAACTTTAAAGGTCACGCCTCTTAGTTCTCAAGGATGCGCTACCTAGCTGTTTTATATAGAAGGGCGAGAAGCAGCTCAGCTGCTGTGAACAGGATATCGCGCGTAATTAGCTTCCAGCGTAGTTAGTGCAAATAAGTGAGCGCACGAGCTTGCCTTAGGTAAGTTCTCAATGAAATTGTACATAATGCAAAGAACAAAAATATCTGTTTTGATAAAAAAAATAGTTATTATAATATTAATAAATTTGAACATATTTAGACAAAAATATAGCAATTAGTAAAAGCTGTATTCATATAAATTATGTGCTCATGGATACGCGATGATTTGTACACCAGGAACAATAACGGTAGTAAAAACCTGTAAAGGTCTCAAGGTTTCGCCTTAAACGCTTCTAACAAAACAAGCGAAAACTTTGCGATGAAACTCGTGAAAATTTTGATCAATTTAAAATTGAATTAGGGTTGGAATTTGTTTTAAATTGGTAACAAGATACTTGACATACTATGTCCGTTAACGACCATTTGCAATGAGTGTAAAATATACATACGTGCACAACTCAACGCCAAAATAACTATGTATTGCTCACTCTGTTTTCAGATAACTGTGAGAACTACACTATTTTATAATATTAGCAGTAAATGACAATTCCCGGCCTGACCCATTACATCTCAGGGCCTTATACAATTACTCGATTTCTAATATAAGACTAGGAAATACCGAATAATATCAACTGATATATATCACGGGCGTCGCTATGATTTGTATTTTTACTATGGTGTCATGAAAACAAGAGGCATTCAAACTAAACTCGAAACAGTTGGTCACAGAACGAACACGTCCTAAAAAGGATCGAAATGCTTCCAGCCGTTCTCTGTAAGCGTATTTTCTGTTATTTTCGCCATTTTCTTATTGATTGGCAGCATTAAGGTTGATGAGGGCGCCCGGACGATTCGAAGTCGCCACGTTATTAGAAATACTAACTTGAAAGTGTCATTATAAAACTGAAAGAGGTGGTACATTAATACTACAAATAATCATTTAAAAAATGATCTTTGCTAGTTACTGAGTATTTGTAAACAGCATATTTATTTTATTATAATTCTGTCCACACTACGTTTTTGCGTTTCAATTCTAAGCATAAGTATTTCGAACCTGAATTACTCTCAAGTTATTTTACACATAAGTAGTAATAAAGTATTTTATTCCGATATTCTACTTTATATTCTCACTTTTTTGAAAAAGTCGTATAGGTACTTTAAAGCTTTATTAATATTAACGTTTTAAACGTTTCAACTTTTGTAGTGCTTTCCGTATTCATTGAGCCAATTAAAAAGGGATTTGAAGCTGCGCAATGAATTATTCATTTTGTCAAAATGTTGCCGCGCCAAAATTAACGGCCAAGTAGCGGCGCGCCGAGCTTGAGGCCTCTGACTTAACTCGTTGTTGAGACAAATTTCTTCAGCGAGTTGCGTTCTACAAGTTCAAAGACTTTCGCATTTTAGCCATTTAATTTTGATTTATAATTGCCCAGCTTGAAAAACACACCCTGTTATTATTTTAGTTCAATTCATTTGTTACTTATATTATTTAATGCCCCCTAAGCCATTAGTTCACTAAGACAGAATTTGAGAAATCTTGTCTCCGTTTTTGTGATTTTTACTCAAGAATGAAATATACCCTTGCAAGCTTAAAGGGTCATGGAACTTTGTCTCATTTATCTCGAGTTTTTTGTGATTGTGATTTATGTCGCTTCATCAAAAGTTCAGGGTAATAAATATAACGATCGCGCTAGTGGCAGGTTAAGATATACTTGATACTTGATAATGATGAATACTTTTTGGCTAAATGACTAGGTATCCTTTTCTATTAGTTGTTAATAGTATTGTTCAAGAAACAGCTTGGTTCTATTATATCAATTCCTTTTATTATTTATTGCAATTTAATGACCTTTCTTGTTGCCGGTCAAGTGTACCAGAATGACTTAATAACGGGTATCAAGCCTATCCACAAGTCAAAGAGCTCATTTTTACTTAGAAAAGCACACAAATTAAGTCAATAGACGAGTATAGTCCATTTTGTTTTGCAAAATACTTACCTATTCAAAAACAATGTCAGGTAGATGAATATATTTGCAAATTGATAAACTTTAATAGATCATGTATAATCGAAGTTACTTTAGTTGCGTATTTTAACATACACCATTGCATAGAAAGCTATACAAAATTTCGTCGATATTATACCCGCTCTTACAGGGGGTATCACGAATATCCAACAGGATCGCGGCTATAGGTGCGCTGCACAGCTCATCAATTATGCGGGATAATTAATATACTCGTAACAAAGCAACTTTTTAAAGTACTTAGTTATCCCTATTTTAATGTTATGCAAGATATCCATACTCGTCGAACGTTTATTGCAGTAGCGAAATCGAAATGTTTTGTGCTACTTATAGAAAGCAAGAAGTGAGTGGGAGCAAACATGGTTGGCAGGCGGCCAGCGCCAGCCTCCGGCAGCCTCGCGCCCGCGATGACTCACCTAAACCGATCACTCATTAAAAATAACAATCATTTTCGAAAATAATAAAAGCCACACGCGCTGTGCTTCTATGCCTGCCAAGAAACACCTCTGCGATGCATCGTCGGATATGGGCTATTATGAATACGAACTCAATACAACATTCTAACGCATACGGGTGATCTATTAAGCACCACCTCACTAACTTTAGAGATAGGTCACTGGGTTTATTCAAATAAAACATGAAATTTCTAAAATTATTTAAAATTCAGCTCTAGCGTGAACCGCCGGAACAGATTGCGGCGGTAGCCAAAGCTAACCGCAGCATTAATGTACCCACAGAGCCTCACGCAGCGGCGAAGCGCCGAGAGATTGAACTCTTGTCAAGAGATATAATAATATGCAAATGGAATTGCCACGGGTCAATGTGTCAAGGTCTCGTTGGGTGCTCATAGAATTTTATACAGAGGGGTGGTAAGACATATGAGCTCTGCATATTTATTATGCCCACATTCTTTTGCTACTGAAATATTACTTTCTTACAGTGCTCAGGAATATTATCCGTGTGTCGCTGTGCGTACCACAGCACACAAGGTCTCACTGAAATATGCCCGCAGTCGGTGCCTGAGTTGACCTCAATACTTTTTTCAATACTTTGTGATGATTACTTGAAATGAAAATACATATTTATATTTATTCTCTGTCTGTGTTATGAAAGCTGGGTATGCGAGTTCGACTCGACCTTGTCCGGTTTTTGTTATGATATGAGCAACGCCGCCTCGCGACTGCACCCTCGGGACCAAAGTTTTCTCTTATCCTGAGAGCACAGAGTACATTTACACATAAATATAATTATTATACGATTATTTTTTGGGCATCGGGCCACCTTTATTAATATTCATCAACGATGGTCTCTGCATTAGGCTTGGCTCTGAAGAAAGCACATGGAAACAAGGGATCAGGATTCCAGTTTGTTAAGCTAGGGTCTAGGAAAGTATACATTTGGTTTGGAAATAATATTTTAATCTCTTGCATTTGATAGTTACATTTGTCGAGTTGTTCTAGTTCTGTCTTGGTGACATTTTAATTGAAAAAGCAATAGACTATAAAAATAAACACATGGTGCAAAGAGGCGCCAACACAGTTTCCTGTTATTTAAATTCCGTTTGGCAGTTACGTTTGACTCCAAGCCAATTTATAATATGACTAAAAATCACTCAAGATTAATCATTTCAGTAACGATTCCAGTTCATTAGATATTGAGTGAGCCCCACTGTCGCGCGCGAAGTGGCGCTCGCTTGTTGTGATGACGGTCGCATGGCGTGATGACCTGATGACAGACGCCACTTGTACCCTGCGGTGCATTGGAGACATCGGAGAATGAATCTGGCTCAACGCCAAGAGAATTGTAAATGGAATATGTAGCTTAGCGAGCTCTACTATGTATGTACTTTCAAGCTTTTAAATAGCTGCGAGCTGGCTAGTGACGGGCCCAGTAACGGTAACTGACATTCAAATTTTATTGAGGTAAATGTCCAAGTGCTGGACGCTATACTAGTATCTGGCACGGGTACTCCGAGTAAAAGTGACGTGGCTAAAGTTTCAATGAAGAATAATTCTTTCTTTTTGTCGAGTTTGGTCCATGTTGCTGTGACATAGAGTCTCCAAGCCCTATACTAAGTAGACTATACGTTTCTGTTACAAAATTACGTTATGAAAACACCAAAATTAACAGCCTGGATAGGTAAATGAGTTATATTACATGTTCTACGTAGTCGTAGCAGCTCTACGGCGTAGCAGCGTAGTAACTTAATTGCCCGTATAACTTTTTAATACTTGGCTTGCTTATATGGAGGATTCTTTTAAGCGGACAAATAGACGATACCGATACTAAACAGTAACCTAACTTTTTGAGGTGCCGTCAAATGGGGTGAGTAGGGATAGCGAGAGCAGTTGGGTTATGAAAGGGGAGAATAGGAATAACAAAGCCGTGAGATGGTTTTATATAATATTATTCTTATTACAAATGGTGCCATAGTAACATTCATTCTAAATCCAAAAGTGTCTCAGCTCACCTTAATATGAAACCCCATTTCAAAGTTTCTACTCTAAACAAATGTTGTGTTATGTTCATTAATAAATGTCAATTTTATCCGTAGTGCCACCGTTTTAGGGTAGCAAAAATATGAGATTATTCATGTATTCAAACGTGTAACTATAATTATTTAATCTTAAAATAGATTTGATTGCCTGATATACTTACTTGCATTTTTACGGCTCATATTCCTATTGAACACGGTCACCTAGTCACGTTTAAATGTGTCCTTCGACACCAAAAATAGAAGTAGTCGCAATTAATTAGACGCGTTCGCTCGCGGAGCGAGGGCGGAGCGGCGGCGGAGCGGCGGCCTGCACCGAAACTTTCACTATAAATGGAATTTATTGTCTGTCTGATAACCGATAACGGCATTTAAATTGACCCCATAAATATCCTCCTTAATGAAATATATTACTAATTAATAGGTAATCCGATTAATTTATCCGGGGCGTTCGTGAGCTCTAAGGCAGCCTTGGCACTGCTGCTTAAAAACGCGACATTTAACGAGGTAAAATACTCATACTCATACATATAATACTTAGGATGTTATATATCATATAACATCCTAGCTCCCTCCGTACCCATGTATTTGACGAACTACAAGCTTGTACGAGTCTCGTGTTTCAGGAACTTCTGTTCTAGTTTTGAAGTTCAATATAAACGTAGATGACGTAGAATGGTTTGGCTATTTTCCGTGTCAGCACGTCGGTTGAGCCTTTGCCAGTCAACATTGCGCTTCACAGGCTCTCCAGCGGGGCTAGCCTCTACTACGTAACGACCGACGTCCTACAAAAAGGTTACAAAAGCAAAAGGTACAAAGAAACGAATGACTTTACAAAGAGGCCAAAAACGATCGCATAAATGAATGGAATAGAGCCTGAAATGAATTCAGAACTAATCTTGTCTAGTTACTAATATTTAAATAATTTAATTTAGTGAAAATACTTAATAAATATTGGAAAAATCAAGCCGGGTAAAATAATTTTGACCTCTAACTTTAACTTACATAAGTAGTGGCAGTTTTTTCTACAAACTTACGACAATTTGTACGCACTACGTAGAAAGTTTAATTCGATTTAAATACCAGCCCAACAACAGAGTTAAACTTTCCGAACTATAAATAGAATTTGTACCTTCGTCAAAATTTCAAAATTTTTATTTAGCTTCTGACATGAATGTTCGAATTCAAACCAATCATAACTTTAATAAATACTTCTCCAAACAAATCAATTAATTGTAACGTGCCTTGTTGATACGTTACATGGAATTTACTTTTTCTATTTTGGAACTCATTAAGCCTTGATCGATAGACAAACAAGCTGATAACAAAAGCTACACACTTTACTTACACGCTTTAGCGCCGTGGAGAAAACATGATGTCCGTGTTCATAGAGCGTGGCTCATACTTATGTATATTTTAGAAATTTTCGAAATACGAAATGTAATTCCGTATACAATCGAAACTGGTAAACTTGCCTCACATAGAGAAATATATGACTATAAGAGTAAAATACTTGTCGTACGTATAATTTATACATAACACGGTTACGAGTATCACCTAAAATAAGCTGTGCGAATTATTATCAATAACCAAATGCGACTTATGGGATCACGTTTTATCACACGCATGTTTGTAATATTTTTGCTAAACTTGATTGTTTCGACACACAAAGAGTTGTTGTGAATTAAAATCGTTAAAATGGCGATTGTATCTTATCTTAGGAATCAATGTTGTCCAAAAATTCGAGTCGTGAACAATAAAATTGATACTTGTTCAATTAATATTTGTTCAAGAGTGAGGCAATCATGCCTCGTGCGATGTGCCGCTCCGTGTCTATCAGAGATACCATACGTCGATCGCAGTCGATCTCGACAATTGCTTCGGGCTGCAGGAAATTAGTTTCCAACTCGCGAGCGAGGTCCCGCGTCCCGCCGGGCGAGATAAACTACGAATAAGGTATCGGACGTCTTGGGCGCCGACCTTAGTGCGGACACTGCCCGTCAAAGAAAGGAATAAACGAAACAAACTGAACATTCAACGTCATAACCTGAACGTCATTATCATTAGTTATTCGTTAGTATCTAATACTTGGTATTACCTGAAATACTGTCCAATTCTGTATCCTGTATCTGTGTATTATTGTGATTAAGGGATCCAACAGTAAAACTGTGTAAACAGTTTAGCGGGACGTTGTATTAAGCTATTTAAGTCTTTGTCACATGTAAATAGAACAATAAATAAAAATATAAAGAAGGAAAATCATGGATCTTTTTTTCCCTTTAGAAAATACCTACTACATGCATTGTGCGTCTGCTTACATTTAGTACAATGCCTAGGACACTACAAACATTAGGCAAAAATATTCAAAAGCCAACGAAATTCTTTATACTTTTCTGAACAATTTTTTGGAAATATTGTACGTTAAGTTACGTGTCATCATTTTAATTTGATAACTGGAGAACTATTCAAGTACATCACGTATTGCAAATGAATTCACTGAGTCGCTACGTTTTGAACATTTGGCTAAATAAAATGGGTGGGCAGCTGTGAATGAGTCCACATTTTAACATAAGGTTTAAAACTTCTGAAATTGCCATTCACATTTTGCTAACTTTTTGTGGGCGAGGCCAAAAACCATCGCAAACAGTAATTTATTCGATAATGTAAATTTAAAAAACACGAAGTTGAATGTTGGTACGAGTATCTCTGGTCCCGAGCGCGGCGCGCGGCGCGGCGGCGGGGAGGCTGCAAAGCCCGCAGATGAAATATCTCGACCGGACCGCTCTATATTCTGACGTGATTCGTCACGTAGCGTGATTAATGAAATGAATTTAATCAACGCGATTGTTCACTTAAACAATAACACGGACCCATCATTTTGAAGCGAAATTCGTACAAGCCAACTTTTAAAAAAAGGTTTTGTGATAAAGCGAGAATTTGTATCAAAGAATTTACTTAGGGCTGATTCAACCAGGCGAGAATAAAAATTAGTCTTGGAATCGGTAAGGAATGAATGCCGAATATCAAATAATAAAAAACTGGCCAATTGCATCAAAATTAGTCTTTATCAACCAAAAACAAACTATCAAGGATAACGAATTAAGGTAAGAAAACTTAACTTTGCCTTTGTATCTACCCACAAATAAACTGATTCACATACATATTCTCACGCCAGTATTCCCAAGAGGGGTAGGCAGAGCACTTGAATTCAAAATTCCAATTAAACTGATTCACTAACTACAAAAATAAGTTTATGATCTTAAATGTGTTTTTTGCGGTGCAGATACAAATGTACGACTTTCTCTACTTGTTCTACACAACATCGCTTTATGCAAAATTTCTTTGTATCGAGAGACGTCTTTATTTAGACAATAATAGTGAGTGTGGTGGCGCAAATATGGGTAGTTGTGGGCCAGTGTCAGTCGCGTCAAGGAGTCACGAAAGAACGGTGACGCACAGTGCGCGTCTAACCTCAGCCGCCGTAGCGCGTTACTCCCGAAGATGGAAAACACGTCGAACTAGTTTCGATACCAAGACGTGAGTTCATCCGTACTGTTTCACAACGCATCGCAAGTCCATGACAGTCCAATTATATTGCTTAGCGTATACGTACCTATACGTGACGTAGGTAAACGAAGGACAACGCGAAACCCCAAGATAAAACGATAAAAAAACCCTCCGTAAACTATTTGTTTCCGTCGTCGTGCCAATAAATCTTGTAAGATACTTTGCGAGGCCCTAACGATCCCTAACGCACATTTTATATTTAAACCCATGAAGGTCGAAAGGTTGATACTGAAGTGATACAAAATTGTGTGTTAATGACTAGAGACACGAAACGGCCACTTCCTCGTTTGTAGTTGATTTCATATACTCGTACCTATAGATGATCATTTTATAGATAAATGGAAAAAGCGTACTCACGTGAACACGTGCATTTAAAATTAATAATGCACAATGGGATCCACTTTAAAATTAATTGTAATTAAAGCGATAAGCGGAAGCGAAACATTTTGCTACACGTAGCTGCAAACATTGCAAAGTCCTAAGTGGTGCATATATATAGCATAGCGCAACAAATTCCACTCCATCCATCACGACACAGGGCTGCTGCAAAGCTTACTTAGGTGGCATGTTGAAGTACTCCTATACCCTGGAAACTGCCTGTAATGAAAGAAAATTGGAAGTCAATATATGCAATCAATTGGCGGGAGAGATTACGGAGTACACACGCTTGGTAGTTTAAAACTTGCAATGAAAAAGTGCGTCGATACGTGAAAATGACTCAAACTGTATACTATGACTACTATGCTATAAAGAACACACAGCTTATCACTATCGTCATCACTACATAGTATAAAACAAAGTCGCTTCCCGAAGTCTCTTCCTGTATCTCTACAACTTCACCACAGATTTTGTTGCGGTTTTTATTATTAGATAGAGTAATTTAAAATAAAGTTTTATATGTATAATATAGTATAATAACACTGTTAATATTAAGGGGTTCTGAAATAGTGTCGTAATTCCGTAGTATAGGTATCGAATTAGTAATAACAAAAAGATCTGACTTATTGTATTTTAAAACCTTATTTTTCCACTTGTAATAGCAATGTGTGCATTCGATAGTATCCATTGATGTTGAGAAATAAACATGGATTTATGTTAGGCTAACTTTTATCCATCGAAGGCGATATCTTAAATCTCTTTAATTTTCCGCGCGCGGTCGGGCGCTCCACCTACAACAATACGTCTATTAATTCGCCTGCACGGCCGCGAGAGCTCGTTGCATTAATGATCATTACGAGACCCTCTGTATCGTTATCGTGAATATAACCATTAGCGACAAATGCTAATATCTTTTCTTCGGAATTCGGCCAGCAGTATAGGACGCCGTAATATCTAGGGCACAGTTTGACCCAGCTATAGCTGCGTTTATACAATAACGTCAGCATTTTAGGTTGAGCGGCGTCAACACGACATAGACACACAACTGGCGACACTCCATTGTTTAGGGTGATTGCTTAGATACTGTACGTTTAACATCACCTTAAGACATTCCTAGATCGCATTTTCTACCTCAAGGGAAAATACGACTCAACACTTTTAAGGTACTTTTTTCGAAAACCAATTAAAAAGTTTGCATAAAATTTATAAGTAGTGATGGCGGGAGTAAGTAGAGGTCATCCATAAACTACGTCACACTTTTAGAGAGGTGAAGGTTTCTAATTCGTGACACTTGAGTTTTTGTCAATTTCAGAGCAATATTTGGGACTGGAGGGAGAAGAAATCTGAAGTTCTCATAATTACTAACATTTTTTTTGGATCTATAGCATAGTTGCTTCTCATCGTTATAAAGTATTGAAAGGATATACTGAAATGAAAAAAATATTTATGCGATTTCAAATACTTACAACAAAATATTACAATAGGTCGAAATTTACTTAGATACCAGCAGAATCATTATTTAAATCTTTCGCAGTCAGCATCGCAGTCATTGTGGCAGAGTGGCATCCCATTTCCAGTTTGACTTAATTGAGATAAGTTTGCGTGCTTTATCGTACCTGTGCGATATTTATATATTTTAAATTACATGATGAGTGAGTGCCATGCAAAAAAATAGGTGCTCTAATTTTAAAAGGTTTGGGTTTAGAGAAGAGCCGTCGCAGCGCCCCGCACGCCGCCTGTCCTGATGGCTCTGTGGCTGAAGCCCGACTTCCCGCCCGTGTTTACGTAACAATTCCTATACTGGCCTCTAATAGTGTACATCCGTTCGCACGTAGGTTCTATAATATAGCTGTCACCGGCAGCCATATTTTCACAAATAGGATAAAATTAACCATCCGATGTGTAATTGAAAGCTTTTCAGACAATATCATTTGTTTCGCTTTGAGATAGATTATCTTGTTACAGTGTTTACTGATCATCCTACGCAAATTGCGGCGTGATAACAAAGAAAACGCAAGTTACGTAAATAATTTATTTCCGAGGAAATGAAATGAATAGGTGAACTAGTTGATGATTTGCTTGTATAATTTATTTGTGTCGTAAAACTAGTCCTTTTGCTTATACAAAGATTCAATTACGTTAAAGAATTAGAACATTTCTTAATGGGAACGCAGCGAGCAGGTGTAGAGGTGGCACTCATAAATGAGGGTCATTAATTGAGCCCGAGCAGATGCCTGCGCACTCCACTAACGCCTCATTTGCCGACGGCACGCCCTCATAAATCCAGACTCGCACAGCGGTGTTTAGTCATAACATGAACTTTATTTGTATAGGAACTTTTACACAAGACAGTCGAATGTGGCGGTACCACATAGTACGGACAGCTGCAGAGAAAAGTAACCCCTCAATAATGAAACATTGTATGGGCGGGGGTTTACTTTTCTCTACAGCTGACTGTACACGCCGCTACTTTACAACACAGGTATCAGACGACGGATATACATATTTACGAGTGTACCTACCTATTAAACATCTAAGAGGTGAGAATTCAAAATACACCATACTCATTTACTTTAAATTCGAAAGTGCACTCTGTTTTGCTCAAATGTACAGTCAAGGAAATTGATACCTGTGCCACTTTGAACCTTTTCATAGTGAGTTTCATATTGCTTTGATTAGTAGAAAGTATGGTATGTCAGAGTGACATTTCTTGTGAAAAGGTACAAAGTGGCACAGTAATTAATTTCCTTGACTGTACCTAGGTATTAGATATGTGTTAGTAATATTTTGTGATCTAGTAATCTCCTATGCTTATCCCACGAGTCTTCATTCTTTAACGAAAGACCCTTTAGTTTCATCAAGCAACCATTTCACTTCTTACTTTGTTTGCACATTAAATACACCAGCATTTCATCTCACTCTCTTATTAAAATTAAATAGTCTGGAAACTAGTTCTTTGTTATTATGCTGAACAAAGGAAAACATCGACTTCTTAATGAATTTATGTAGATAATAACTAACTCCGAGCTCGACAGCGAAGCAAACCTCTTCATCTTAGCAACTTACATTTAAATTTTAAATCATATTACGGGATACGGGTACGGCTCAGCATGTAATTGTTTTATATCCGTTGCACGACAAACGACACGTACCTACGCACACCAATACACACACACATAAAAGGTGTCCCAAAAAGTAGCATTGTGTCTCCAACACCGGAGGTTTAACATAATTATCACAGTTTCGTCAACTTGCCCGGTTAAACTTATGTGAAACTCGAAATGCATAACGTTATCTCTTGCAGATTTCAGTCGCTAGAATGTAGGCGGGCGGAGCGTCACCCAAATGCTGCGGTAAAGCTCGCATTACGAACGCTGCTCTATACTGTGTCTGTTTAGGTAGGTACTTAAATTAAAGTAAACAAACTTTATGTCAGATTTGACAGGTTAAGAGCGTTTTTTGTTTACTACCCAACTTTTTTCGGATATTTAAAAATTTTAGCAAAGGAAGGAAACAATAAAAAATATTTTGTTGGTGCCTAAATTTACCTAATACCAGAAACAATCGGAATTAGAACACTAACGTTAATCAGAGCAATAAATATTACGAAGATTCCTTTGCTAAACTATTTGACCACCCGAAAAAAGTTGGGTGGTAAAAAAAAACGTTCTTAACCTGTCAAACCGGACATAAAGTTTGTTTACTTTAATTTAAGTACCTAAACCGACACAGTATAGACTTCTACACATACGCGCTTATATAAAACTGGCATAGTAATTTCCCATCACATAAAGAAAAAGTGAATAAAATTCTAAAAGTATCACCCCTGTTTTTACAAGGTCTGCCTAACATCGGACTTATTTCGATTTTATTATTTTTAAGCGTTACTCATTTAATTATTATCAAAATTGGGCGAAAGTATCAAACAGAATCACTTTGTGTCATTTATCTTGAAACAATCTGAAAAAGGTAAATAAACATAGTATCATAACCTGCGGGTTTGCTACAAAGTGCTTGTTAGCTAGTCCCTTACAATCAAATAAGCTTCAGTTTGCATTCCCGTTTAATGTAACTCAAAACAAGGCGTGATCACGGCTCTGTAAACAAATACTCGCAGGTATCTTATCGAAATCTTCAGGCTTCGCTGCGCCCGCCAATCGCTGCATCTGTATAGGGTGCTTCGAATCTCATTTTAAATGAAATGATCTCGTAAGATAATTTAAGTATCGTTTCTTTATTCGTAGAGTAGAATGTTTCTCTTCCAAGCTTACGTTTTACAAAGCGACAATGAACGCAGCCGCGCAGGAACGGATGAAATTAAATTTACTCCTAGTCGAGCGACTCTGCAATCCACAAAATTGGGAGTCTACGAAGTTCGCTCCCGAACCGAACACAATGCTCCGTACGAGTACATATCTATTTTATGCTAAAGGACGAATAGCTATTTACCTACCTACCTCTGAATGTGAGAGTTTAACCGACACAAACTACTTCTAAGATTTTACTGCAATACCTAGAATGTCGGAATACTAACTACTATGTTACTGAACTGAACTATGTGAGTAAGTACATATTAATATTACAGATGTTGCGGACTAAAATAATTAGAATTGGTATGGTTATTATGTGTTCTTTCCTCGTTAATTTGTAGATACAATAGACATGCTAAAAATAATAATGAGTAATTATTATACATTAAACTACCGTGAGACTCACACATGTTGAAAATTACCGGATAACTCACGTTAAATAAATCGAGTTTAGCTCGACATGTTTCGGACTAATTCGTAGCCCTTCATCTAGGAGCCGCGGCAGCTGCTGCTGCCAAACGCGAACTGCGCGCCTCGGCTCTGTGCGGCTCCTAGATGAAGGGCTACGAATTAGTCCGAAACATGTCGAGCTAAACTCGATTTATTTAACGTGAGTTATCCGGTAATTTTCAACATGAATGAGTAATTACTTTATTATGGACGTACAATAAATTGAGGACCTGACGCTTATCCGGATATTTAATCTATCGACGGTTTAGCTTAGTAGAGATTTAATTTTGGGCCACTCGCATATAATCGCTCACCACTTTAGCAACAATTTATATAGTGACAGTCAACTATTCCATATAATCTAAAAAGGTGCTTTAATTAACATTGTCTCAAGTCATCATGATCAAATTATTTATTCAACGCTCATCTGCCATATGCAAATAAATAATAACATGTGGGTCATTGTCAAGCCTGGCAATTTTTTTCGGCAAAAAATGAAACACGTGATTTATAAAAATCAAAGGTATATTACGACTCTTACTCTAACTTGCAATAGAACTGAGTATCATTCAGAGATCAATTATTCGAAAAAAACGATTTAAAACGAAATAACGATATTTCGATTCCACCGGAAAGACTAATATGTCCACCGAGTGGACTAATTATGTTAATTAATAATAAATAAACAAAACAAAAAGCGGTAAACATCTAAAACAAAAATAACGTTCATGATATATTCTCAAAATCATGAACAATCAGACACGTAAATACATTCAAAAAGTATATAAAAAATATTTTGTGTCTGTCTACCGAAATGACAATTCTTTTCGGTGGACCAAATATGCCTTCGTCCTCCGAAGACTAGGAAGCCTTCAAGTCTTCAAGAAGCATGTATGAAAGTGGGGGTTTGGTGGCTCTTTCTGGTTTTAACGTTGACGTATCCGAATTTTCAGAATATACGTCCAAAAATTGTATACTTTTATGAACATTTTTTTCAATCAACAAACAGACTGCACTCACTAATTTTTAATGGTTGCTGCATTCTGAAGTCATCAACATCTTTCTAAGTAAGTAAGTTTCTTTGCTTTCAACATTCTTCTGTTTTTCACTGCAATACGTTCACCCATTTCATGGTACTAAAATAACTGGAATCGAAGGCGGTATTTTGCGTGCGATGTACTTTTAAGTTTCTTTTTTTATATTGATTTTTTTTCTGCATCGTCGTGCATCATTCCATTTTTCCTCCAAAGCTTATTTTGTATGTTTTTGTTAAATCTTCTACTGTTTTTTTTCCTTCAAAGAATTTACGTTTAAACATTCACTATCCAGTCACTAGTCATTTACGGATAAAACAAAAAAGGAACCAGAAGCTAGTTTTTAAAGTTATAATAAAAAATTAAACCAAAGTTCAAGAATCAATCAAAATACAATCATTTATCGTTTGGGTGTACAAAAAGTCCACCAAAAAGACGTCCACCGAATGGACTTTTTCCGCAATATCATTCACAACACCAGCCATTTAAAGGATTATAAAAAGGCAAGGCATAATTTACAATGTTTGATTGCTTAACTAATTATTAAAAACGTTTGGTGGATTTATAGCGATGTACTTACAAAATACAGCAGTAACCGGAAAGACAATTCAACATTGACACCACCAAATATTCTTGTTACACACAACAATATCGTCTGCTGCGCACAAGTCACGGCAAAATGGATGCTAACAGGGATAGTACGATAGTGAATGAGTTAAATTATATGTCCCGGTCTATTCATTTGACATTTCCCTAATTTTTCTAGAATTTAAAGTAATGTCCACCAAAAAGACAAAAAATGTTGTGACAAGATTCAATGATGCAAAAAATGTGTTTTATTTCCATCTAATTTTTTAAATCCTATTAATGTTAAATGGAAATCATACATAGATTAGGGAAAAATGGCATTTTTGTACAATAATAAAAGAGATGTATTTTTTTAAAGCCACTTTCTATTAACAGGTAGAACCCGGACAGTCCACCGAAGTGGACTTTCAGTTACATTTGTGGTGATAAACAAAACAAATAAATACATTTATAGAAAATATGATATAGTATAGTCTAGTACGTTTCCTGTACTTTATAGTTATGATGTAAATTAAATGCAATTATTAAAAATGTCTTATATATTACAAATGGACATGTTTTTTTAGGGTTATGACAATGACCCATGTACATGCGTAGAAAATGCTGGAAAAATATAGAGTACATTAACTACATGATCACTGATCAAAGCTATAGCTTCGAGAATACGATCAAATGCCTGAAAGTATATTTCATTTGCTTTTTGCTGTTTCAGTATTAGTGTCGTATGTACGTATTTCTTGCACTTTACCCGCATCAATTGTCTTTTTAGTCGTCGACTTAACTTTGAGGTGTTGCTATTGTGTAGAATTTTTTAGGTCATAATTCTTAAACAATGAGCGATGGAGTCTTTGAATATTTTAAATACTGTCGTCTTGTCAGTCAGTGAATATCAAATATCAATTTTAAAATTCGTTTAACTCTCTACCAGATAACATTATAATATCGAGCAGAACAACATAATAATATACAACGCATTCCTACCGAATCACAGTTAGGAAACGTGTATGATTCAAACATATTTGGCACACTAATACCTAATTGTTTTGACTGTTATATAACTGCGCGAATGATTGACGTCAAAACTCTGAACTCTGCGACTTCTATATTGGGAAATCTAAAAATAGTAATAGTGCTGTCTTAAAAGACCTTACATAAAATTTGTCAGGCTTTAACCAAATGCAGACATTAAGCTCCTATATGACTCAAAGATCGGTCTACATTTTTTAAAAACATGATTAATTACGCCTTTATTAACCCTGTGTAGTGCCGGGTTAGAATAGCACCTCCCCCTTTCTTCCCGTGGGTGTCATGAGTCGACTCTGGGAAAGGGTTAGTGTATTGTGGGCGATGGGCTAGCAACCTGTCACTGCAATGACATGTTTTACCATCTGGTTACCCTGAATTTGCTAAACGTGGCACTGGATTTTCGAATTCATGTGCTCTGCCTACCCCTTTTGGGAATGCAGGCATGAGAATACATGTATTTATGTATTTTAGAAGTCTACTTTAGAAGTATTGAATTAGTAAAGTAAGAGTGTATTCAAGAACAGTGTCCACTCGTGTCGATTCATCTCCGTTGTCACTATTGGTGTTCAACTCGTTTCGATTATTGTAACATCAAATTGAATTGCGTCGTGTTGGTTAGATCCTTCTCTAAGTATGTCCGGTTCAGTTGGAGCGTGTGCCAGGATACGAAGTTTGGGAACTCGTGATTACTTTGTGCTTTCGACTAGATAGCGCTCGGACCTCAATAGTGCGGGGATGCGGCAGAGGCGCGATTTCATTAAAGAATATTTGCTCTAGAACAATGAGTCAATTTAAAACTAAATACCATCATTGTACTAACTACTAGATGTATTTGCACTTTACGAGAGCTGTGCGTATTGGTGTCTGTTAACTACATAGGTATTTTAGGTTTCTGGTTGACTTGGCAGTGTCTCCTGAGTCTCCCAATTGCGATTTTAGGGTTTTAGGGATTGTCATAGTTATACACATTTTGTTGTGGCGCATGTCATACATAAACATAAGCATCAAATAAGACTTAGGTATATTAAAAACCTGTATATTAGATACATACATATTATGTAAATAAGTATTAAAAACTGTACCTACACCAACTGGGGTAGCAAGTTTCGTCTTCAAGAGCGGTAACGTAAATATTGTTAGGTAATCAATATTTAAAAAAATAATCACAATTCCAAAATCTACTAATAAATAGATATTAGTTACTACATACTATACATTATATAACTACTCTGGCGCCGAGAAAACGTCTATCGTGAGAACCCATTTTATCGTACGAGTAGATAGGAAATGTGAATAATGCAGTACGTTACAAACTTTTACTAGACCCAAGTTGCATGGCGCTGCTTATTCAACACAATTTTGATACTAAAAATGTTCTTAATTTTATAAAGTGCACCAATGAAGCCGGTTTATTTAAGCTTGATTAATTTGAGGTTATAGCTTAGGTCGCAATCGATGGAGCGCGCCCTCGTTCGCGGCCGTGGTGCGTCACCGGCGGGCAAACACCCAGCCACATCTGCACCATAAACCCGCCGCGGAGATGTGGTGTCAACTTGTTTAGGTTGCAGACCAGCGGTTACGGAGTTAATATCGGGCCCGGGGCGTCGTTTACGCCTACAACCAGTGAATAGATTACGGGTATTGTTTACGGCCCAGCGGCCGGGATAGCGATCTTATTTCCAATTCAGATATTATGACATCATACTTTGTAAACACCTGATCATACGAGTATTTGAGTTAAAAAAACACACGCACGTTAACTTATTCACATGTTAAAGAATTTAGTTATGATCATTTTCAATACATTCGCTATAGGTACAAATTTTCTTGTAACTTACAACTTTATTTAGTGTTCAATGTGCAACTATCGTTTTCGCACATTCGCGTAGAAAAAATAACTATAATTGTAGTTAATCATCTATATTATAGATTCTATAATGATATTATGATACCCAACGATCTACAAGTATCTGCCGATTGAGATCTTGAATCAGCAGCTGTAATTAAACTTTGATGGGATTCCATTAGGTTGTTCAAAAAGATGTAAGTGTTAAAAATATATCCAACATCTCTACTATCTTAATGAGCGTACATAATAATTGATGTCAAAGTGCCGGCCAGGCCTAGCATCCTTGTAAGGTTTCCACGCTTTGGGTCAGTGACCAATGCATGAAGACATACAAATAACCAGCAGCGAGACTGGCTACGAGCAACTGATAAAACGTTATAATCAAATACTCGAAATTTACCTAATAGCTGTTAATGAATCAAACATTAATGAAAAATAGATCGTGCTCTTTTTATCCTCCGCCCATTTTAACACACGTAGGTACGTATTCATTAAAATCAGTTACCTGAATTATTACACAATTACATGATTAAATGGCAACCGTGCGAATAACATCGAGTTACAGCCAGTAAACCCAGCCTTCAATGTGGCAGTCAGGTAATAGAATGTTAATGGGTTATTTGCAGGAATAAAGCGACGATACGATGATGGCCACACTGTGAAGCAGCCGTCTATCTCCTGATTACATATTTAATCAGCGCTCGCAAACTGTCTGCCAAGATTGGAGCCCCTGAGTCTCTGTAATTGGACACAGCTATTTTTAGAGGCACGGATCACCGGCGGGCCCGCCGGCGGCCGCGGGCTGCGCCCCGCGCGCGCCGACATCTCGCGGCAAGCCTGGCGCCTGGGCGCCAAACACGCTCGATTACCATCTCCCAGAACTCGATACATGGCTCCTGTATAACAACGAGTCATCCATTTTTGTCGTTCCCAGTGTTTGAACACTATTATTTAACGTCAACCAAAATTTTAGCAGTCTTACTCGAGCCTTATTAAATCCAATACTCCGATCGCGATCTTTGGAAACATAAATCACGTGGGGTGCAGGCATGTGCCGCGGAGGCCCGCCGGACCGCCGCTCGCGCCCCGCCTGCCCCGCTAGGCGACGCCACATATAGAATCACTTCTTTTTTTTTCTCCGAATATCCCACTTGAGTGACTTCGACTATAATTTGTTTTTTTGTAGAGGCCAGTCCAACAAAAGTTGTACATAATGGAATTCGTATGTTTCCTTCGTTGAATCAAAGAGAAGGAAAAAGTGTCAGATCGTCGTTTTACAGTCTAATTTATTAGGCGTTGTTAGCCTAATACTTTGATGCAAATATTTTTTAAACTTAAACCAATACTATCTCAATAATTATTAACATTTCTGTCGTGGATAAGATAAGAGGTAACCAAGAAAAATAAGTTAAAAATGTTTTAGGTGACCGGCTAGCAAAATGTCGCTATTGCCGCTTGTCGCTTTTGTATTTAACTTTAGTCTTAAAATATGCTTATAATGTCTAAAATGTCATGGTGTGTCATAGTTTCGTATATATCAACGTTTCGTTTACTCTGCATAGACTGGGAACATAGACGTGATATTGGATGTATGTATGTATAGTTAACAAATATACGCCTACAAGCAAAAATAATTTCGCAAACACGTGCATAAAACCCAATTACTTAGACCTAATTATTTATTTATACAACAAAGAACGACGGAATTTCGTTTACGTGAATGTGCCTTTCGCATGTCTCGTAGACTCCGCTACGCCGCGCGCTACGAATTGCAGCTATAAGCTACGAGCCGAGCTACAAGTTTACGCATGTCTCTGATACTCGACCTTTTATCTAAAGCTACTTAGTAGAAAATTTATTTTTATTTCTAAAGTTACTGATTAAATAGATGATAATTATGTAAGTCTAAACCTAATCCAATAGTTTTTCTTAAAATTACTGCCAAAACAACAACAACATTGCGAGTGAATTGCCGGTTTATGCAATGCTGTCGAAGTCTGCTCTGTAGTTAACGGCTTTGGTCACCAGTTAACAACTGCGTTTATACTCGTAGCTCAACTAGCAAACGTAACCGACACAAGGCAACTGTGGCTACAATCTGCAATCCTGTTTATGAATTATTAACAGGAAAGTTTTAAGTTTTCTTTAATGTTTGATACTAAATCACATCACTTTTGCAACAGAAACATTTTTACAGTTTTAAGCAATGCGAACAACGCATAAAAACGTTTCGAGTAGGTAATTTGAGCTTAAACTTCTATTTCGAAGTTTGCTGAACGCGGAAACAACGTAAATATTGTGAAATTTACACACGAGCGACGCCATTACTTTTTTTATCATGTTTACGACAGGTTGTAAAAGCGGAATGTGGGTGGATACGCATAACACAAATAGTAAACTAAAAAATACTAATCATAGCTGATGTTATTATTATTTATTTATTTAGGATAATTTATGTATTTTAGATAAGTTCATTATTATGTCTGTGTCAAATTGTTGTCAATAAATGTCTTTCTTTCTTTCTTTCTTTCTATGTAAGAAAAATTAAAAACTTAAAATGAAAAAAGGAAAGGAAAGGAAAGGAAAGGAAGGCCATACAGATGACGAACAGACTGTCATTTTCATTTAAAATATATGCGTCATAAAAGCTGTTAATCAACAGCTGTAAGATATCCAAATAATACAGTATAAAATAAAACGTGGACAATTAGTTACTCTTACTAGGTACTTTTATACATTTATGATATTACAAAAAAAGATACCACTTAAATGGTTCTCATCAAATAACATCACCGAAAGTTATTTGTAAATCTGCAGATTTGGTAGATAATCTCAGAACCGTAGCAAATTATATTTGGCACTTTAACGTATTCTCTACATAATCTGCCATTAGGACTGGATTAAGTGCGTAGTTTCCTCGTTGGTACCAGTAGATGGCGCACGGCCACCGCAGGTCGTGATAGCGCAACCTTTACAAGTAATTATCGTGTTAAAGATCCGTGACTCTTGTAATTAATTTTTCGGTTGTTAACTCGCGATAAAGTTCCTCGCCGCGCTGTTTTAATAAAAAGATAACACGGATATTTATGTTTGACGCGTTAGAGTTTCCAGCTCATTCGGGGCAGATACGTTACATTATTTTTCAATGTTCAACAAGCATGTGAGCGTGTCTCAAATCAATACAGAGATCGCGCTCGGAGCCGCGGAGCGCGCAGGAAGCGGGTCTCATCCTTGTGAGTTTGTACAAATAAAACATTTTAAAATCGCTGGAACGGCTGGAATCTTGCAGAATACTTTGCGTATCGATCGCGTATCTGTCGGGAACGTTCGCAGTCGGAGCTCTCGGCGACTTCATAAATCAACTTTCTGAATAGATTGTCCCATGGAAAGCATCCGAAAAAGTTGAAACGTGCTTTCGACTACACAATTTAATAACGTAGCCTCGGTGTACTCGTATTAAGGGGCTGATAGCTTGTTAGGCGAGGGCAGCAAGTCTCGATTTGCACGTACATAGCTAAGTAAAGTTGAATGTTAAGGCGGTTCGTTTACCCCGGGGCCGTAAAGTAAACTACGTTCATTCGTTATCTTGAGTCAGGTCGCCGGATATTCGATAGCGAAAGCAGAGACGTATGCACTGCCAGTGGGACGGCCTGGCGCGCGTCCGTAGGCGAACGTGCAGTAAAGCTTGCAATTGACTGCCAAATAATCAATGCCATTTGACTTTAGATTTCTATAGCAATACGTTAAATAGAATTTCATGTTCAACCCGAGGGTTCAACCCCAATACTTGGGGAAAAACCGGAGGATCGGGATTTGGAGGAACTTTCTAGGCTGGGGCATGGCTGTACGGTCAGCTATATTAAACAATTAAAGTATATTTTGAGACACCAACGCTCTTCGTCCTAAATCGCTAAGCACGACTGGGATTTAATTGACACGTTTGCAGTCGTAGCTGCCACTCCTGTATTGGTCATGCAGGCTACCTGACTAAGTACTCGTACCACAATGTTAAGACGCTGCTGAACCATGTTTCATAGAGAGAACTAAAAAGTTATGTGTAAACGTCGTAGCGATTATTTGTTGGCTATTATTTTTACTACTGCTGCTATTGCGTTTCATCTAACGATCATCTTTACTACCTTGGCACAGTGAATAGGACTATAATGTATGCAAAGCGCCAGAGTAGCGTGTGACAAGACACTAAAGTGCTCTGCTGTATTTGAGGCCGACCGTAAGGACTAAGAATACTTAGTTCCGTCGAACAATGGACACGCGGCGCTGCACTCCTGCAGCGGCGCGCCATCGCCGCGCGCCACCGCGCTCTAACCGTCACCCGACACGCGATCTCACCCGTCTCATTAATCTGCTCGTAAAAGCTCCTAGTATGTGCAAACTGCTGGTTTATTCAAGCACCGTTCTCGACAAAAACTACGTCGCCTCCAGGTATTACCACCCACGGTATTACGGTATAATGTTGGCTTATTACACCTATCTACTTGTAGATACGTCATTTTTACGGTAGCTCATGTGGTTGGGTAGTAATTCAGGTTTAGCTTACATCGACAAGGGAGTGATTTTATTAATCTAAAATATCATAATATTTTTCTGTAAAACTTTAACTATAGGTACAGTTTAATTTTCGACTACCTAACTAACTATGGTACAATCAATGGTGATTTTAATGTTTTTTTTTTATGAATTAAGTTGCCCTGCCATCTTTTAACCCAGTAAGATGAACGTTGATTATTTACCAGCTTAGCTCGGGAATCCTCACTTTCCGACGGCGGAAACAGATGCGGAACATGGTGTACTCATTGGTTTTGATTTTTATAAACATGCGTCGTCATTTTATTTACAAATAATCGGCTAAATTAAAAAGGAAATGGTATTAAGAGGGTTTTTTGATAATGGTTTTTTATTATGTAATCGAAAGTGAGTTCGTCATTAGTAGGTATATTGAAGTTAAATCCCTATTCCATCTGTCGTCAAATGACAATAGAAAATAAGATTTTAATTTTCATTGATTTCCAAATGTGTTCTGAAACCGCAAGTACTCTCGTAGTCTCTGCTCAACGCAAATTAAATTCCAGGTTTGAGCGTAACTTTGAAGCGCTTGGAATTTCGCAAGACGTACCGATACGGAGCAGTTTGCTCTTGCCTTTAACGCGGTTGTTCCTACATTGTGGACGGATCATATGAACCAGCGGCAGCGCCGCACGGCAGCCCAATTAGTCCGTTAATTTCCCAACGGCTGAAAACTTCTTGCCACTGGAGCTACCTAGTTTTGTTTGCCGCGAGTTCGTGTGAAGCGCCTATCAATCACCGTACACTGCGGCACCGAACCCCTTCTATCTAGAAAGGCCTGTTTAAGGGAGAAAAACAAGGGATTATGATATTTTTAGGGTTCCCTTTCACAAAATAATAAAAATGAGAACCTTATAGGATCACTGTCTGTCAATCCCAAAGACGACGACCACAAAGAATTGTGAAATCTGACACAAACGTCTTATTGTACGCGTAAAATGGGACGTGCTAATTGTGTAAACAACACCGTCTTTATTTTAGAATCCATTTTGAATTTTAGTTGAAACTAGCTTTTGCCCGCGGCTTCGCTCGCATTAAGTTCGGAATGACACAGAAAAGATCTTGGATTTTTTTGAATACGCTGCTGTA
>BHDV01018355.1:259060-276017 GCA_005406045.1 Adoxophyes honmai
TACAGCAGCGTATTCAAAAAAATCCAAGATCTTTTCTGTGTCATTCCGAACTTAATGCGAGCGAAGCCGCGGGCAAAAGCTAGTTCTCTAAATAAAACCTTAAATATTTTTTGTGTAACCAACATTATGCCATGGTGGAGTCTCCTCAAGAAATTGTATCATATCATAGGTAGGTACTAGTATTTCGTGAACTTAGATCGGGCGGGCGGCTGCTCCAGGGTGAATCCCGTGGATAAAACCTATCTCGGATATCGACAGCTCGTGCCTTATCTCAGTCGTAACCTGCGCGGCGGCCCACTCACCTTTAGCTTTGGTTTAAACGATCCTTAGAAATCTGTCAACGTTTTTGCTGTTCGTATTTGATGGTTTTCTACTTATATCATTAAGGCATTACCAAACCCATGTCGGCTACATTATCATTGTCTGATGATCAAATTGACCAGAATCGAGATATATCAGATATGCTTCCAAATTAATTAAAACTACGTATTCATTTTCTATGTAAGGTAATGTACCAATGATCGACGCCTCAACGCCAATGGCACCTATCTGTCACCTGTCTTACTATGACATAAGGTGGCAAGTGCCAAGTATTGGGTCAGTGTCCAGCACAGGGACGTTTACCTTACCTAATCATGGGCATGGCGCCTGGGGAATCAATTCTCAATGATTCAGACGTTAGTTGTGCACTTGCGCATAATTTTACTCTTTAAGATAAATAATAGTAGTTTTACTTACATAACTGGGTGTAGAAACAAATGAAACGTGATTTTAAAGCGAAACTTAAACTGACTATCTTCCTCAACTACTTGTAGGTACATTGTTCACTATGTTGCTTGTCGAGCCGCAAATTATCCGAGCGCGGGCGATGAGCGAGGCGATATCCACGGCAAAGCGTACAGGCTCGAGCGATACCAGCAGCGTTCGTAGGCCATCTCCACAAATGGCTCGGCGAACAGCTCCTATCAAGATGTGCACGAACGGAAGCAGTACATAGGTACATTCACAACGAAGTTTGGCATCAATGTCATACTTGGCTTGTCATGTTGCCCTAGTCCTCGATCCACTGATCGATCAGATCAGATTGAAATACAGAATTGAATAGGTATCAGATATAGCTCAAGGACCAGCCACGGATTTTTAAGTGGATTAATGAGTAAAGTTCAATATACGTAAGCTTTTAATCAACTTATCTACTACAAATGAGCTTCTGATTAAATCGGATTAATTTGATTGGTATCTAACTAAAAACATAGGTTACACACGCGATTGTTTCCCTAAGTGAAACAATATGTTATGTTGTAAGATATTTTAAGTCATCAAGTTTACCATATACCTACTTTCATGTTTATCATTCTCCGCGAAAAAAAATAATATATATTTTGATAAGTACCTATCTCTATATTTATATAATATCCTTCTTTTCAGTTTTGTCAAATGATTCGCTAAAATAAATTGCAAATTATTAGTTAACACAATTTTAGATCAGTTTTTTGATACCTGCAGAGTAGCAGAATCTTCAAATATTGAGACATAAAAAAATTATCATTAGGGCGTCCCGTAAAATCTCGTGCACGCAAATTAATATAATGGTATGTAGGATGGTTGTGTGTTGTATACTCTGATGGTGACAAGTCATGTGCTTAGCATGTAATGCAATTAGCACCTCAGTAACAGCATTTCGCAAGTTATTGATCCCGGCAGGACAAGAGGCAAGAGCCGCCACGCGTCGGGCGCTAACTAATAGACTTACGCCGCTAACTCGGGCTACATGCATCGGCTTAAGCCTAACCTAATATTCCGGGGACTTAACAGTTGCATGATGCTGGGCTTAATTATATGTAGGTATTCATGACTGACGTTTAATACTACCTAACTTAATCCACATAGTTCTACTCGTAGTCCCTTACAGTCTAATTTAAAATAAAAGAGAAGTTTAATTTATTTATCTGTTTGAAGTTTTACGTCTAATTCAGTGTCATGAGTCATGAGTGTGTTAATGCGAGAAAGTGAAGCGTGGGACGAGTTTTAAAGATACCTAGTATAAGATTATACGATGTTTAAACGAAAGATCTTGTTAAAAGATTAAAACAGCGTAGCCAGCCATCGGTGCTTCGGTGCCATGAAACACATTTCAGGCAAAACGGCGAATTTTTTGGCACTTCCAGTTAGTCACGTTCACGGCATTGTTGACAAAATGTTGGATACAATTTAATTCAATACGGGTTTATCCATAACAAATTTTACACGTAATTATGGGTAATTCTTGCATAGGTAATTATTCAAAGAACAGTTACCACATTTCACGCCAATTTTATCCATCTAGTCTTATGCCTAGTATTATGAATGCTTAACAACGGATAGATTAACTACCTATTATAAATAACTGATATAGGTACATTGACTCGATGACAAATAGGTACATGGAATTATTGTGATTTGGAAGTGAGACTTCAGCGTTAACGTTGTTAAAAACGCGTCGCTTTTGCATAGATCATCATTTATTAACTCATGTGTTTGTTTTTTTTTCGCGCGAAACCACAAACGATCGGTAATTTTCTTTTAATAAAATACGATCACAAAATGACTAGTTAATTCGCGGCAGTGCTTACCCTTCAGCGGGGCGGGTCGGGGTCGGTTTATGGCCGCCATGGCTCAGAGCACGTCCTAATAGGACGGCAACTCTGGAAAAACCATAAATATAAATTAGTCATTTTAATGCCACATGGCAACACTAAACGCCAATTATAAATAGGTGTCACATCGCTAGGCAGATAACTCAACCAAATATACTCACGGATTTATAACCATTGATTTAATATTTTATAACCTATTCAAGTAATAAATGACCACTTAATTTTAAATATTAGTAAAACATCGTTTAGAAAACGTCTAGAAGTATTTTTTTCGGGTTTTGTATCTCAAATTCAAACATAATTCTTAAACAGTCAGGATTTAAAGTAATTTATATGTCTGTTAATTTTAATTACAATAACACTTCAATCTATTAACGCGAATAACTTGGCTGGGTTACCATCATTTTGATAGCGCAACCAAACTATACCTAAAAAATAAATACGCATGTATGTTCTCATTATGTATTGTATACGAAGAAAGGTTTGACATGCTCTGACAAGTTTTTTTTTCATGCATAGGTAAGGTCGGTGGGCGGAAGTGGTTCACGGGTCTTCCGGTGGGACCTCCAGACGTGCGCAATATCCCGCCCTTCCGGTCAACAATACTCCCCAACAAATTATGTTTTGTGAGGCCGTTATTAAACAAAAAACTCTGATTCGCTGCCGGGCAACCCTTGACCCGGATCCGGTAACATGACAGTTAGAAACAATTGCATCGATTCACCGGATATAGATACCGTCATCTTCAAAATAGGCTGAATGGTGAGGCGAGGAGCGATACTTAATGTTGAATGACGTGTGCTAAAAGATTAATAGGGACTGGTTACCTTGCATTCACATTTTATTCAAAGACGGCCGGATAGCCCAGCGGTTAGTGAACTTGACTGTGAAGCTTGAGGTCCCGGGTTTGATCCCCGGTCGGGGCAGATGTTTGTATGATGAATACGAATGTTTGCTTTCGGGTCTTGGATGTTTATCTATATATAAGTAAGTTTATCCCTTGTCTAGTACCCATAACACAGGCATTAAATTGCCTACTTTGGGACTAGGTGATTGGTGTAAAACTTGTCCAGTGATATTTATTTATTTATTTAAAGCCGCATCGGGATTCACGTGATTTAAAAGTTTTGGTAATCTAATTCGGATAAGTATCTTCAGGGTAAAGCAAGATACGGAACGTTTTAATACATTGAACAAATCAAAACATTTGTACAAATAAACACTTAAAACTTCTTCGTTACTAAATAAAGCAAGAAAAAATAGCTAAACTGATGATAACAATACCAAATAACACGTCGTAATGGTGATTAAGTAATAATATGCTGAAAAGGAAGTAAGGTTTTCACCGCCCTTCCGGCAAAGCGGCTCACGCGATACGCCATAGGTACTTTCCGGTGCCGAAAATCGGTGCTGTGCAAATTGATCCAAGTTAATACAATATTCATTCAATTTCGGTTGTGCATAACTACTTATATGCTTTATGTTGTGCTTCTAAGAACGTTTATGAGAGTTACAAAATATGTCTCAAATAACTATCCATTAGGTAATTGAATTTTTGGGCTGGCGAACATTGCTATTACTTAGCTATGTATTTACATTGTGTGGTGAAATAATTGGATTAATCGCCCAGGAAAAGCCACTGACGACGTTGTAATCAATAGGTTTCACTGGCTATCTTAGGAACAATAAAATTATGTACTTAGGTATTACGATTTCTAAGAACAGTTTTATACAAAAAAACATCAGATACCTATATAGGTACCTTATAGTATAGGTAAAACTTATGTAAGTCACCTGTAGTATGTAGTTGTGTACAGCTTGCAATGAACGACGCAAAAAATACGAAGACAATTAGAAGAGACTGGGGTCAATTGGAACGTTTTTAACATAATCGGGTATTCTACGCTCATTTTCGACAGAATCAGTTTCTTGGATGGTTTTAATTATAGTCAAGTTATCTAACTATATGTTGGAATAGTTTAGTGGGCTACAAAAAGTACTAATAAAAAGTTACAGCGTTTTTAGAAAATCTCGAAAATTGTTTCAAACGTCCCCAAGCCTGGGTCAAATGAAACAAAAACGAGCGGTAGTTGAAGTACTACGAAAAATTATTTATTTATTATTTTGATCATTTTTATAAGATATTCTAGTTCGAAATCATATCACAATAGTAAATCTTCTAATAAGACATAATAATTATGTAATTTTTTAAACTTGAGAGAGTGAGATAAAAATTATATTTTTTTCAAACAAAATGTTTAGTTTTTAAAGTATTTAAGAATGTTAATCTTACTCAAGATACATTTGGCATTTTGCAAGATACAATTAGATAAATTATAGGTAACAAAAAGCAAAACCAAAGGAGAATATGGGTCATTGTCATAACCCTAAAAAAACATGTCCATTTGTAATATATAAGACATTTTTAATAATTGCATTTAATTTACATCATAACTATAAAGTACAGGAAACGTACTAGACTATACTATATCATATTTTCTATAAATGTATTTATTTGTTTTGTTTATCACCACAAATGTAACTGAAAGTCCACTTCGGTGGACTGTCCGGGTTCTACCTGTTAATAGAAAGTGGCTTTAAAAAAATACATCTCTTTTATTATTGTACAAAAATGCCATTTTTCCCTAATCTATGTATGATTTCCATTTAACATTAATAGGATTTAAAAAATTAGATGGAAATAAAACACATTTTTGGCATCATTGAATCTTGTCACAACATTTTTTGTCTTTTTGGTGGACATTACTTTAAATTCTAGAAAAATTAGGGAAATGTCAAATGAATAGACCGGGACATATAATTTAACTCATTCACTATCGTACTATCCCTGTTAGCATCCATTTTGCCGTGACTTGTGCGCAGCAGACGATATTGTTGTGTGTAACAAGAATATTTGGTGGTGTCAATGTTGAATTGTCTTTCCGGTTACTGCTGTATTTTGTAAGTACATCGCTATAAATCCACCAAACGTTTTTAATAATTAGTTAAGCAATCAAACATTGTAAATTATGCCTTGCCTTTTTATAATCCTTTAAATGGCTGGTGTTGTGAATGATATTGCGGAAAAAGTCCATTCGGTGGACGTCTTTTTGGTGGACTTTTTGTACACCCAAACGATAAATGATTGTATTTTGATTGATTCTTGAACTTTGGTTTAATTTTTTATTATAACTTTAAAAACTAGCTTCTGGTTCCTTTTTTGTTTTATCCGTAAATGACTAGTGACTGAATAGTGAATGTTTAAACGTAAATTCTTTGAAGGAAAAAAAACAGTAGAAGATTTAACAAAAACATACAAAATAAGCTTTGGAGGAAAAATGGAATGATGCACGACGATGCAGAAAAAAAATCAATATAAAAAAAGAAACTTAAAAGTACATCGCACGCAAAATACCGCCTTCGATTCCAGTTATTTTAGTACCATGAAATGGGTGAACGTATTGCAGTGAAAAACAGAAGAATGTTGAAAGCAAAGAAACTTACTTACTTAGAAAGATGTTGATGACTTCAGAATGCAGCAACCATTAAAAATTAGTGAGTGCAGTCTGTTTGTTGATTGAAAAAAATGTTCATAAAAGTATACAATTTTTGGACGTATATTCTGAAAGTTCGGATACGTCAACGTTAAAACCAGAAAGAGCCACCAAACCCCCACTTTCATACATGCTTCTTGAAGACTTGAAGGCTTCCTAGTCTTCGGAGGACGAAGGCATATTTGGTCCACCGAAAAGAATTGTCATTTCGGTAGACAGACACAAAATATTTTTTATATACTTTTTGAATGTATTTACGTGTCTGATTGTTCATGATTTTGAGAATATATCATGAACGTTATTTTTGTTTTAGATGTTTACCGCTTTTTGTTTTGTTTATTTATTATTAATTAACATAATTAGTCCACTCGGTGGACATATTAGTCTTTCCGGTGGAATCGAAATATCGTTATTTCGTTTTAAATCGTTTTTTTCGAATAATTGATCTCTGAATGATACTCAGTTCTATTGCAAGTTAGAGTAAGAGTCGTAATATACCTTTGATTTTTATAAATCACGTGTTTCATTTTTTGCCGAAAAAAATTGCCAGGCTTGACAATGACCCATATTCATTATTGATGATCATTAGCTCTGCAAGCCTCATGTGCCCAAATATTATAGCCAGAAAATTTCACCCAATCTTATCCGTATTAGCTATTTTGTATTTTCCATGTAAACAAAGCAGAAACAAGCTCGTTTTCTGTTCTCCTTTCTTCTACATTTCCTTACTTTCAGGCATGTCCATCTATGATAGACTTTATTTTTTTCTTACCACTTGGCATTTCTTGTGGTGGAGCAGTTGGAAAAAGCCTGGTTTTGGTGGTGTATGCATTATTTGAGTTTTATTTAAAACAACTGTAAGACACATCGCACACTCAAAACACGTGCAATCGTCACATAAACATGTTTCAATTGACCCCCATTTTTTTTGTTTCAATTGCCCCTTCCACATGTTTGTAAATGTTAAATTAATTAAAAAATATAGGAATGCAGGTAGACAAAAACCAGTATAACTTCACCTACAATAACAATTAATTATAGTAGTTTAGCTCAAAGGAACATGCTACCAATGGTTTTTTATCAAAAGACAAAATGAAAATACGAAAAAAACTTACTTTTGCCCCAAAAAAAGTAATAAGGTCACTTAAAAATGTCGGTCGGGCTTGGAGCCGCGATACACACAGTTTGACAGGTTCGTATAGGTTCGCCGCTTCTTTTCTCCCTAGGACCCTAGCCGCTGAGGCTATTCGTCTCCGAGTTATTCGACTTGTTTCAAATGACCCGCGTTTCTATTGACCCCAGTCTCCCCTACCTACTTCAAATTGACAACTATTCATATCTTATCGTGACAGTTGTGTCAATCATAAGATTCATAAGTGGACAGGAATAATCAAACTTGAAAGATAAGCAAATAATGAGTTTGCAAACCATGCAACATATTTCAAATTTTAAAAGTAGGTAAGTAGAATGTCTATTCGCACACATTACTCACATCACATATACAACAGATGACTTACCTAAGTTTTTAACCTATACTCGTAGGTACGCGGGCAGTATCAAAAATACTCGACTCTGCCGACTGTATTATTATAACAATAACTTGAAATGACGTTACAAGGAGCTTTTCGTTTTCGTCGGGGCATGCAGTGAGCGCTACAGCGGCTTTTGGTGAGCACACGAATGGGAATCTAACGAACGTAGGTACACACACACAGTCAGCTCGAGCAATTTTGTGGACCACTTCCTAATCCGACAGAATTCGAGCATTTCGTTTGCGCTGACGGATAGTTGGACGCCAACATCGAATGCGCCATTAAAATTCAGGTATTAAATCCAGATCGGGAGCAGCTTTGTAGCAAACTGAAAAAGGAAATAAAGCTTGTTGCGACCGCTTCAGTGCAGAAAAATTAACAAGAGAAGCAAAAAAAATGTTTTGATGCACATAACGAATAAACTGTTTATTTCACAGATTTAAAACGTCCATAAGTTTGTAGGTTCCGTGTTTTATTTTTCGCGGGATCTAGTGCTGCAGTTCTTTTTAAGTGTTTTTTTGTTCTGTGTCAAATTTGTGTACACAAAAGTTCATCTCTATCTGCTCGTCTCAGATCATCATATCAAAAACATGTTTAGTTTTTCGGCAAAAGGGACCGGAAGGGAGCTTCAAAGTATTAAAATGAGGTTTCTGGGTCATGTCGAGTACCTATCATATGAAAGAACATCGTGTTGCAAGTTGTATATCAATATTTTTAGGCAACGTAGTCCTAATTTTAAATTAAATAAAAATAAACACAACACCACAGATCTCTTTCCTAATTTTCGAAGTTTTTCAAAACAAAAATTTGAAATTCTTTGTTGTACCTACGTGGATTGGTTTCGAACATATACCTACTTACAGGAATGTTGTTAGCAACATTAGTTGTCAGGGATTTCAGGCTACTTCCCCGAGAGACCAGCTTACGGACCACCCGACCCGGACCCGGACACGATTATTATGATACCTATTATTCGTACGAGTATATGATCTAAGTTCATATAAATATTACACGAATTTCTAAGTAAGTATCTCTAATACAGTTTTCAATAATAATCAAAACAAGACGGCGGCATCTCCTGTCCATAAGCGGAAATAATACTTAGTGAACTTTATTAGACTAAAATAATGTTGCATACCAGTCCAATTTATATGTATACAATTTATTTAACTATATGTAGTTTAATTAATTGAAGATCTAGAATATTTAGATGCACTTAAACCTCTGCTCATAACACGATACTAGAACGAGTTAAGCGAGCAAAATATATTTTTAATTTTCTTTTCTTTTTACTCCCTTTAATTTTCTTGAGACAGCGATGTTGAAGCAGCATCTGTTATGATATTTCTTCTATGTTGTAATTATAGTAACGACATGAATATATAGGTTACATAGCATTATTAGGTATTCTTTAGGCGACAGGCTAGGAACCTGTCACTATCATACTACCTCTTACGTCTGTTTTAAAACCCAAAATGATGCTATATAACTATATGTGAAATAGTCATAATCTTGGCTATGTCTATTTCACGTTTCGTGTGCTCTGCCTACCCCATTTGGGAACAAAGGTGTGATTTTATGTATGTATGTATGTATGTATGTATTGGATGATACATAGTTTAGTATGTCTATGTGTTAGTCTCTGTGATGTCACCCAATAGAACCTAAGGAATAAACTCTCGCATGGCGGGCATGTCAAACATAGGTTCCGTTCGAGATAAGAGGATGATTTTAATAAAGCAGTTCGAAATATTATTATCGTCAACAGAATTAAACGATTGATACAATGTGTCTTTGACAATTTTAAATAATAATCTGCGCGATTAGTCTAAAAATCACCCCCTTATATGAGTCGTTTTCAGGAAACATGTACCAGGGTACTTAGGTAATTTTAGAAACACTGATGAAGTGGTTGTGATATTATTTTAACTAAACCAAATTTACACATTTTTAGAAAACGACACGAAAGTATAAATTAATGTTCATTCGCTTTTGCATCTTAAAAACAAAACTAGCAGAGCAATATGTCGGTATACTAGTGAATGATGAATAATTATAATGAACGAATGTTGGAACAAAGGTACGCAATTGCCTATTGTTATAAGGTAAAGGTTAATAATTGTTCTAATTACGAATACCGAATGATTACATGATTCTTCGATTTAATTCTTGTTTTTTTTTTTTTAGTTTTACTACGCTTAACAAGTAGACAGCCGTGTCCTGCGTGTACCTACATGATGTTTACTTTAGCCCGAAGTAAACCTATTGTTTTATCCTTCTGTAAAACACAAACCTTGAGCGAATGTCGAGAGAGGCAATTTCACATTTACCTAACTCATAGTTTTTCATAGTTTAAGTACTTCTAAAGCACGCTATAAATCATTTACAACCGACGGAGACATGATACACGCAATTTGATGCTAAGAAATTCAACAGAAAGTTCCTATTTACTGCTACGAAAGGCTGCCCCTTATCCGTAGTACTGTGTGCAGAATTTATGAGGCGTTAGCTGACACAGAAAGCGGCAAGTCGCAAGTAAAGGATGCTCCAACGGCAACCAAGTGAGCTACTAAGACTTCACAACGCTCTGTGAAGTTGAAGCTGGCATTAATTAAAAGCAGACGCCGCTCCGGTGGCGCGGCCGGCTCCGCGCCGCGGCCGCATTAACGAAGCGCCGCCGCCACCGCTTAGCCCTGCTCCTTCCCAACACCGCACCCCCTCCATACAAAACGCACGTTGATTCGATACAGACAAAAGTCAACAAGCACTCCAAGCGACACGGCCACAGTGAAAATATTTATGAGCGTAAAAACACTCGCCCTAACGACGTTCAGCAAGAGTTACCAGCTGAACAGAGAACGACCACGGCCTGCTGTTGGTGTAGAGGCAAAATGTATTGTGTCAAGTAAGACAGTGAAATAGCAGTATCTCAAAATCGTAGTCATTGCTAAGGTGTGTTTCTCTTGAACTTAACTCTTACTTAACCTAAAATTTATTCCATATCTCTGTGCGAGTGTTCTGCCCATAAAAACATGAATTAAAATTTAAAATTTCGTCCTAAAAATGCCGAAAGTGTCACATAGACATATCTATTTACTAATCTCAATTTAAAATTCTCATCTATTTCTTTGTTACCTACTCAATCCAGCATTTTAGTAAGTAGCTTTCTTTTTTACGGCAAATAATTACTCCCCTGTGTTGACAACTAAGCACGGAAAAATAGTTTTTTCTATGAAATTGATACATACACACATGCGTACCTACCTACATTTCTCCTTAACGACCTATTACTTGATTACCAACAGGTACCTATCATTGGTATCGGTTTGTGCCCCTGACATAACATTTACTCGACTCAAATGTACCTTTTTACAAGCGCAAAGGAGTTATTATCGCGTGCCTTAAATAATTTCCACCATTTTCGGGCAACAACATCCATTATTTACGGCCTAAATATGGTCAGACCTGATATACATATTACATACTTAAGAAGTTAATTTTCAATCTGCAAGTAATGGATAAACATCCTTAGTCATTTTTTATTGCTGCTATAAGTAAACATATGGACACCAATTAGGTAGATTTGTTTTCAAACAAATTCAACAGAATAAGAAAAGGTAGCTACCTAACTATTTTAGACATACATACATACATATTTTCACGCCTGTTTTCCCAAGAGGGGTAGGCAGAGCACATGAATTCAAAAATCCATTCAACTATTTTAGAATTTCTAACCAAAATGGTAAAAGGCACCTTAGTGACGTGACTTGACGTGATTAAGACCGTTCGTTCCTTTGGCCGTTGCTGCTGATTATTTCAGAAAAAGTAAGTTGATGTGAAATTTAGCATACTTGTTTGAGTTTTATTTAAAAAAAAAATTAAGTCGAATGTTAGACTTATGTATGCAGGCGTGATATTTATTAGTAGTGTATCGGAGTACCTATCCGTCGTTTTATAAATTTTAAAATTAATCTTTCTAAACATACGGTAGAATTGATAAAGCTGTGCCTACTGGTATGGATTTTATATTGTGAACTCTCTCTACTGTTACTTAAGCTGGTCTAATCCGACTGTGGGCACGTTTAACCTTAACCTAGTTGCGGAAATATAGTATGACATTACGATGACAACGGCACTCGCTTCGTTTCTGATTTCGTTTCTATCAGCTGATTTTTGTAGGGTTCTGAATCCAACCGTTGCCAAGCGAGACCCTAGTACAGTCGAGTTCATTAATATATTTTATGAGCAAAACTGAGGGTTCAAAAATATCTGTACACCTTTATGACATTAACAATAAGGTGCAAAAGTTTACATATTTGGCATTTGTCTGCTCATATATTTATGAACTCGACTGTACTGGGACTGTCAGCTCGTCTATAAGTTTTTAAGTATTTCAGATTCGATCCGCAATATTAGTTCGGTGACAGCGGGGCATTTTATTTGTTTAATTTCAAAACTACGGAGCTTAAAAAGTAGAAAGTACTACTTTGAGGTTGTTTGATTTTCTCTAAGTCAAATGAAATCTTAAATTGAAATCTGATTTTATTTTAACTCCCAAGGACCTAAGCGTAATTTGACATCATGTGAGATGTGAGGGTAAAAAGAAAGTTTTAGAATGTGAATCTGCCCTCTCCTGTTAGGTATTCGCCAATTTACATAAGTATCTAACCACGTTTTGAAAATTTAAGGCTTCTCTTTTAGCCACTTTTATAATTAAAAATAAACCTTCTTTTTCAATCACTTCTAACAAATAGGCTATAAATATAGATCTAGAACATGTAGGGAGATTGTCTTTGTAGTTTCGGAGCTAATCGGTTATAATTGCCAGACAGACATACTAAATCAGTAGTCGGACCGCAATGGATCAATTCACAATTTTGACTTTTGGTTCGGAGCCGCCGTGTTTTGCCGTGTGGTGCCGGGATATAGGTAATAACGCCTCTCCATTTCTTCCGTGGAAGTCGTATAAGGCGACTATGGAAATAGGTTTAGGTATGTTTTAGGCGACAGGCTAGCAACCTGTCACCATTATACCCTTTTCCATCTTTGCAAACCTAAAACTATGCTAGATGTCGTTGGGAAGCTATGTAGTCATAATCATGGGTTTGCCTATGTCACTTTTCGTGTGCTCTGCCTACCCCATTTTGGAACACAGGCGTGATTGTTATGTATAGTTCGGAGCCCTAAAATGCAAAAATTGTTTGCAAAAGAATTTATCGCCAAATAACACTGCTACAATAATTAAGGTCCAAATATTTCCGGAATTTTGTAATATCCTGTACGATATTTTACTAAAAAATAATTGGAAAGTATTATCAGCCTTAAGCGGTTTTTTGTACCGTTTTGCTTTCTGGTTGAGATGCAAATCAAAGGATTCAATAAAGTTAATAGCTCAGCAATTTCTTCTAGGCCGGGAACAGTGTATTTACTGCGACAAAAGTGTTTAACTCGTACTTCAGCGAAGCCGCTGGCCATGCGGCGGCACTCCCTCGCCGCTTCCGTGTTAGCATCAGACTAATACGTGACCATTAACATTCATAATATTTTGCCGTCATTGCCACCTTGTTAAAAAGACTTTATGGTGAATGACGTCGATAAAGTTTAATAAAACTACTCCACGGACGCTTACAAAAAGAAACTACATGGTTATCTACCTACTTGTTCATAAAAATCCACCAAACTATTTTAATATTTTATAGCTCTCGGTTTCGTAAAGTGATCAATATAAATGGGTACTTATTAGACAAAGTTTGATATTAGTTTGGTGGTTTTAAAAGTCCAGTATGAATCGTCGATTCTGTTTGTGTCGTGGTTGATACTAGATGTCTATAAATAGTGGCATAAATGGATAGTTTTAGGTACGTATGGCGTGGACCCGCAGCTAATGGCAATGCATTACCGAGCTGCGACGGCGGCATGGCACCTCGCCAGGCCGCGACCACCCCTTTCACTTATTATTATTATCTACGTACATGCAAACGTATTTGACTACTTTTATGTAAGTATGCATTTTTTTATCAATGAGTTGTCGGAATTTTGACCCGATAGATAATTATAAACCGGACATATTTTTTGATTGAAAGTTAGCAGAAACTAGTAATTATCACAACAACCGTGATTTAGATTTGAAGTTAATGAAACCGAGTGGTTTCAGTGACCCTCTGTGGCTATAACATAACGATAAAACATATACTTAACAGGCAAAAACTTGAAATCAACACTGATAAAGGTAAAAGTGCCAATGCAGGACACCTCAATCAAAGCCCAATAGATGGCACCCATGTGTCACCTGGTGACATAAGGTTGCAAGTGCCAAGTATTGGGTCAGTGTCCAGCACAGGGACGTTTACCTTATGTACTTTAGTCCCATCCCATTAGTCGATATAATGGGTATCACGTTTGTTTAACGTTTAAGACAACAAACAATGTAATAAATATTGATTTGAACAAAACCCATATCCGTATCCAAAATGTTGAAGAATCATGAGTCGTAGTACGCTAATGAACGGATTAGGACAAAATATGACTACGGAATCCGGAATCCTGATATTACTGTTGTTTCAGAACTCGATAAAAGCTGGTAATGAGTACGTATGTATATTATAACCAATAATAAGTCGGGACAAAGCCAACAAACATTAGGCCCATCCGCAAATTAGTTAAACAAACCCCAACGAAATCCGACATACAGCTACCTACTTTGTGAAAATCGAATAGAGCTTAATTCCGTCACATACTAACTGGAGCCAAGTATGCAGTTTCAAAAGCAGCGTTGATAAAATAAATAACATCTGAATTGAACAGAAAATCCATGGCTGAAGGCCAAACCTACGAGGCAAGACTTAATGCGCTGTGAACTTTTGACGGTGCCAAATGAACTCTATAGTAGAGATCCCACCGATAAAATCAATGAGCATAGGGTTAAAACTTAAGGTTCTGCGCTGATGTCGACCCGTCTATGGAAAATTTGGAATCCCATCTAACAAAACATGTCGTTTATCTCCGGAAACTATAAATGTCGCTTATACCTAGGTACTTCATGGGATACTGTGTTGTTCTACTTAACTATTTCATTGTTTTGTGATTTTTGTTCTCCTGTCTGCATTTAAAGAACACTGACTTCGATGTCAATATTTCCATGTTAAAATATGATTAATTAACGGCATCTTGTCTGACTTGGAAACAATAAAATGTTCCTGTTGGAAGTGAAGCCGTACGTAGCTACTTCATTCGATTCATCAGTTGCGCACAAAAGCCGCTGCTCATTAAATTGCTGCTCTGTAAGTCATTCTTTGGAAACAATTGATTTTAATCTACTTACTGAGTAAATTAATTCTGTTCAATTATTCCATTTACAGTAGATGAAAACTCAGAGTTGCGTATTTACACTGTTGTTGGGGTATACATTTAGTTGTATAGTTGACTTACCTATTTTCTTTACTTTAACATTCTTGTCAGGTAAAAATTGGAATATAGTTACTACAGGGAAAAGATTTTGAAACGAGTTAAAATGTTGGTAGTAAAACCCATTAAGTATGTACCTACTAGCTTAGCTTAATAGTAAGAAGAGCTGTCAAAATGTAACCTTTATCTTTCGTGAAAGGTTAGAAATGAAGAGGTCACATAGGGCATGTAACAAACTTGCGTGTCACGTAAGCTAAATGACTACGCCCACATACAGGTATTCTACCTGACAAGCATATACTAGCTTCTATTCACTAAATTTTCTAATGTTACCTAAGTTGAAAAAATTCTATACAATAACCATTATAAACGTGGACGACCCGTTTCCATGCATTTAAATATAAAATAAAACAACTTAAAAACGTTAGAACTGGGTCTAAAGCAATTTTTTTTAGAATTTTTGTCAACTCTTCACTCAGATAAACATAATATCTGTAGATTTTGCGTGCTTAGCTGGAAAACGGCTGAACTGATTCGCATGTGGTTTTTTGGCAAATCTCTCACAAGATGGAGAGTCACTTTTATTCCAATAAGACAACCAACAACAATGTACAGTTTATATTATTATTAGTGCTATATAATACGTGGTCTTTAGAAAATTATGCGTTTTGGTTCAGTCGGCCCCTTAACGCTGGTTATGACAACAATGCCAAAGTCTTTGCAAATTATAGGGAGGAAAACTAGAGATATTATTAAGCTTGAAACAAATGTCCTTTGCTTGGATGGAATTATTAATTGTTACATGAAAACGCTGTGTTTTCTTTGTTGTAAGTTAGTCTTTTTTGAAGAACTTACACCGAAGCAATCTACATAATTGACTGACTCGGGGTGAACATGTGTGACATAACATAATCCTAACCTATCTCAGGTTGATACACGTTTTAGAAATTCGAAAGAGCTGTCCAACCATTGGACGGCATGGGGTTTAAAAATTCTGTTCATTATCCTGTTTTTACTGGCGCATAAAGAGTCTTTTGGGAAGGGCCGACTAGCACTTGGTTTTTTGGCATACCTACATGTAAAATGAAAACTATTTTAGCCGTCATTCGCGAAATTCCATGTTGTGAATTTTCATAGATAACTTTCAGACACGTCAGCCTTGACAAAAAGCTGAATCAAAGGAGTAAAATGATATTTATATAATGCGTTGGCGCAGACAGCGCCCGCCCCGCGGAGTAACGAGGCGGCGGCGCGGGGAATCATGGATGCTTGAATAAATAACAACCCGGGACCAGGCTCTCGCCTCTACGTGCCAACTTTATCTATCTTTCACAAAATTCGTATTTAGTGAATAAGCAGCGTGGCATCCAAGTTAAGTTCAGTAATGTGTAATGCGTTGCATAATGAATATCGTTCTGTGGAAGTGCTACAACCCCATTTAGAGACGCCTACCGACTGTAATTAAAATCGTCTCTTTCGTAAGATGTATTCTCGATGGCAATGCTGATTATTAACTGATATACTTATTGTAACTACTTAATAAGTTTCTACTAATCGCCATTCTGGGTTGTCGCGTTAGAATAAAACCTCCACGTATTTTCTGTGGATGCCGTAAGAAGCGACTTAGGAAATATATTTAGATAGGTATGTATTACGCGACTTTCGCTATTACACCTCTTTGGTCTGTTTTTAAATTTAAAATTGTCTTAAAAGGGTTTATGACTGTACCATCTGTACAGTGTTCGGTGTGCTCTTCCTTTCCCATTTGGGAATAATATTGTTATTTTTGAATCCCAGTCGTTTATAGTAGGTATAGGTACCTACGCTATAA
>BHDV01018355.1:279213-307528 GCA_005406045.1 Adoxophyes honmai
GCGATCACTTCAATTGTTTTGCGGAATAATTTCCGAACAACCAAGATGACATTAGTACTCTATAGGTTCTATCCTCAATGCTGTAAAATGACGTCTAAAAAGCGTTCTTAGCCAAACCGACTGTCAAAGTTCTCATTTAATGTTTAAAAAATATACCTCTACCGACCTCATTGGAGAAGTTAACGTCCGTAATTCTTGTACGTAGGTACTACAGTGGTAAATACACCACACTATGCTATCAGGAAACATGTCACGAACATCAGACATCAGCATTTATTATCTCGATGACAAATGTGTAGATTGACGTGCTTGCGCCGTTGCGTGATTGACGATATTTTGCAAAGTTCATGCAAATACAAGAAGTCATAATGTAATAGTATATTTTACCAACTTAACATGGACTTGGTGGATATTTTAAACCTAACGAACTCTTTTTTAATGAATAGTTATTCCCATTATGGCTTACCGCATCCATCTTCGTGCTTAGGTTTAAGTTAAGAAGTCATTTGAAAATATTTTCCAGGAAAAACCATTCCCAACGGCAAAAAACTTCACATGTTACCGAAGTATAATATATCAAGGATAAAACACGATATCTGTAGCCAACAGTTTGCAATAAATCAGGAAATACCATCAATTCCAAACAAGTAAGTTTTGCGATCTGAAAACAACTTTAACATCACACTCGTAAGTTGCGGGCGCGATGCTTGGATAGCACTCTTGTAATTTTTCTGCTCAGTGAATCAATTAAACATTCATTAATTATTCCGTAACACGGGCGACAAATTGCGGCCACTCTTTCTGTTTTTTATTTTTATTTTCCGTTTATACTGCAATTGCCTTTCTTTACATCGATCTTTATATTTCTGGCCTATATTCCCACGTAAATTGTCATTTCATAGCGCATTTTAAATAGATGCGACTAATGTATATTGTAGAGTTTTACACCACATACATATGTACATACATACATAACGTCACGCCTCTTTCCCACAGGGGTAGGCTAGGCAAAGACTACTTTGCTCCACTCGCTACGATCCTGACATACCTCTTTTGCTTCATCTACATTCATTAATCTCTTCATACATGCTCGTCGGTTTCGGGTACTCTACTATACCCATTTAGCCGATCGGCCGTCTACACGCGGCAGAACACCTGCGTTCAGCCGTCTCATCCTTCATGCGGCCGTCGAGACGGCCGATCGCCTGCGATTTGCCATCGCAACCGCCGTACAGTGGCGATCGGCGTTCTCGAACTACGTATGGCCGTCGAGACGTCCGATAGCCCGCGTACAGCCGTCGAGTCGGGCGAACAGGTGTGGGAAACAGCGAATGATCGTCCATCGTAAATCTCATTTTGGTTGGACTGATTGTTAGTAACAACGTGAGTTGGGAATGGGACAGACGTGTTTTTGATTATTTTTCTTGTTATAATTATTAGAGATTTTAATGTAATAATTAAAATAGACAAATTCAAACGCATCAGTAGCTACTTTGGCCGTCGTCGGCTCTGTTCGGCCGTCGCCGGCTACGTCCGGCCGTCGAAGGCGCTGAACGGCTTCCGCTCCGCCGGCTCCGATTGGCCCTTATCGGCCGTGATTGGAACTGTTCAGCGCTCGCCGGCGCCGATCGGCGGTACTCGGCGCAGTAGGACTTCGAACGTGGGCGATAGGCGGCTAACAGCGCCGTACGGACGCGAACAGCTTTACACCAAAACGCCGTATTCCCGTCGAAAGTCGTTGCTTTGCGTCGGCCGATTGACGTCTTGTTCGCTCTTATTGCGTTGAGATAAAGCTTAATTTTTCCGTCCGCGTTTTGCCGAAATGGCGTCGACTAGTTTAGGGAGATCCTAAGAGGTTAATACGGACGGATTACATTCCAATGGTTTTCTACTGCTAACAGCCAAACTGCTTATAACTGCATTTTAATTGCTAGAATGTAGACGTGAAATTTTACTTATTAAGCCGTGGGGTATCCGTTTCTTTGGCTACGGGTGAGGATCGCGGTATTTTTGCAAAGATTTCAGAATTCGCTATCGCATTCTCCAAGTTTACTGTTCCAGGAACGTCGTAAAAGGATGGTGATGTCAGTAAATATATGAAAATAGTAGGTAGACTAAGTAATGAGTACTTAATTATAAAGGTACAGATCCAGCGCATAATGTCTTTCCATCTAAAAATATCTTAAAACAAGTGCGCCCGAGGTGTCTGTAAATTTTCGTATTATTTTTGTAGGTATTGAATATTTTTGTCGAAATTCTAAATGGCAAAAAACTATTGCAAATAGGCTAACTGAGATTTTTCAGATAAATTACGGTGGAAAAACATTTTGCACTACATTTTGTACACCTTTGAAATAGGATAATAGGTACATGTATTTTAATCTATTTTATCTGTTCTCCACGTTATTAAAAAAAGTAGGGTGGCATATAATTTTGCTGCAGAGTGAATTTTCGGATTCCTATTAAGTAGTACCTTACATAAATTCATCGCTCTTATTTAATCGATTATCTTTAATAAAGAATTGTTCAAGTAGCATTTTATTATCATGGTGTAGCCCATCAATCACACGACACACGCGAGTATTAACGAACTATCAAGATGTCGGAAATCACGGGGTCGGTAAATTACAGTTTTAGTTAAACAGCTGTAGTAGTAGGCTATTAACTATTATGTAGTTGACAGGCGAAGCCGGCAACTATTGATTATCTCATCACATTAGTCGGCCGGCGAGGGATATAATGAGCATCGTGTTTCAGGGTAGGTACTGTCGTGTACTATCTACCGCTTCGTTAGATATCACCAAAAATCCCTTCACAGGGATCGTAAGTCCCGGCCCGCCCCCCGGGCAAAGTTAAGTTTCCAAGAAGCACAAAACAGCCTCGCTAGGGCCGTTTGTTTTCCATTGTTGTCCCTATCATAAATATTTAATGAATTCGTTTTATTCGGTATCTAACAATTTGCTTTACGATTAACATTGAGAAAAAATAGACAGTATTTTGTTTTAATTTTAATGAAGTAGATCGGTTAGTTATTGTCTTATTGTGTTCGTAGCTGAAGGATAAATACCGCAAGCACATAGTCAATTTTTAACCAGAATTCTCAGTGTTATTTAAGATTTTCGGAATTGGTACAACCCGTGTTACATTTTGACGTCATTTGCACACAAACAAACTAATATTTTCTTAATTAAAAAAAATGGATAGGTAGGTCAATTTTCATGCAAATCGTTTCTTTTTTGTACACCATTTGCAATTTTGTTATATCAATTGAAAGTGAATCATGTGAATACTAAAAGTATCACATGATAAAAAGTTACTTAAAATAAAAATATCCGCCGGACTCATTTACTTAGTTGTTTTTTTTTGCTACTAGCGTCCAAAAGTACTAAAAATACAGGGAGTTCTTATTTCTTTACAATTCTTAATCATGCAGTATACATGTCTCTCTATCAGGAAATCAGATATGTGTACCTACATAATTCATACGCTTTATGTCGGCGATAGACAAATACATAAATAGGAAAATAAAAGGATCTGCCTTCCTAACTTTGCTATTTTTACACATCTTTACCACACAGTACACAATCTTCTCAATCTTAAAAAAATATCACAAGAAAGTAATGCATTGGAGAAGTTAGAGCTGAAAAAATAAATATAATTTCAATATTTTCTTGTTAATATTGATTAAATGATTACCCAATCCCGAAAATCTCCCGAGAATTTATGTAACGTCTGTCAAACCACAGAACACGAAATTTTAAACTCCATTAAATTCTAGAAAAACCCAAAAATACGTAAAGAAATTGATTTAAACCTACGACTGGTCGAAGTATAGGAAAATGTTTCTTTTGTGAATGCTTAAAATTTTATAATACTACAACGCTTTGATGAAAGCCTTCTTCGACGTAGATAATCCATACAAAAAAGTTGCAGATACTGAAAACATTTAAACAATTTTCTAAAATAGCATATATTCAAATTGAACTTAAATCATTTAACAATTCAATCAAAGTTATTTAATAAGAAATACATTACCCTGAAGCATGACGTAGACGTGGCGCCGCCCAATTTATTCGTCAAACACGAGTTTTGTGCCACATAACATGTTATTAAAGTCACACTTTCAATAGAATCGTCCAACTGGTCAATTGCGGCGAAGTTAAGCTGAATAGAGGGGCGGTTTTCGAAAATCGTCGGCGTAGTGATCGCGGGCACGCATAAATGCACGTGCGATGCCGTCCGCGTGAATGAGTGAAGTGCTGTGTATGCAGTTTTCCGCTCGGCAATGTGGCAACTGGCAAGCGAAGCGAGCGAGCCGCTGCCGGCGAGTCGCCGTGGCGTGGCGCTGCGGGGGGGCGCGAGCGAGCGCGAGCGACGGCGGCGTGCGTGTCTTGCCTCTCGGCGGACCCGACTGTAGGTGTAGGGCTTCTGTGGCGCTAGGGCGGCGCGCCCACGCTCGATACTGCCGCCTTCCTTCACCCTCCCACGTTGCAACTACATTATTATAACAAATACAGTTTTTAACACACATCGAGACTATTGGAACGGCAAATACATCTATCGACTACAACACCTAAATAAAATTCAAGTCGCGTGTTGAGAGCTTTCTAACTATTCACGCCCTATACTTGGATTGTTCAATCAATTTTCCTTGTGGAGCGTTTAGACCGACGTTTAAGCACAATACAGCGTTTATACTAGAGACCGATAGGTACTTAAAAGATGGTAAACAATCTTGACGTGTCTTTTTATTTAAACATACACTTTATAAATCAAAATCTTTACATTTTACAATTTAGGTATGAAAAAATCATTTACTTTCATAATTGAATTGTATATTGTAACGATTTTCATTTTTAGACTGTGTATTTCAATAAAAAGACATGCCAAGATTGTTTACCATCTTTTAAGTACCTATCGGTCTATAGTATAGGTATGTCGTAAAAAAAATAAAAATAACTTCCTTTTTTATTTTCACGTTAAAGGTTATTTGCCGTTTTAAAAACTGTTGTTGTTTTTAAGGACTCTATATATTTAATGCGTAATTCTTTAGAACAAATAAATATTTGAAGCCTTAGCCTTATCTTTTTAGATTCTTACTGTTTAGATATTGATATAAGTCTTGATGAACGGGAGCTGGAAGTAGAATCGTCGAACGTCATCTGAGAGATCTAGGCATCAAGGCTGCGCTGGCTCGGTCACGTTGAGAGGATGCGGGAAGACCCAGCATTGGGCGAATATTGGGCAGCGTTCGGGAACAGGCTGGATAACGGCGCCGGCGGCTGTAGGTATCAGATCGAGCAGAGTATGCCCAAGGACCAGTTGCCGGAAAGAGTGGCGTTCTTTTGTTTCTCTGCACTTTTCAACTAACAACGGTTAAGTAATAACTTTTTATCAAGCGGGAACAGACGAGCGTACTGTTCACCAGACGGTAAGTAAAAGTAATCACCGCCTCCCATGTGCACGCGCAAGATAAAGGGTGTTACAGGCGCGTTTCCGTCCTATTGCTAGTTAGGCTCGTTTTTGGAGGCCACATAACATCGCTCTGGGAATATTGAGACCTAGTGCCATATCAACGTAGTGCGTTGGAAGAATTTCTGTTTTACATACCCATTTTGTACGCACATACTAAGTATATGTAAATTGTTTAGTTTACTTTCTATAATACTGAATTTTCTTGAAAGCCTGTAGGTAGATAGGTATTAAACATGGTAGCACTGTAGCAAAATACAAAATCGCGTGCCGTGTAGATTGAAAATTGTTTTGAACTTATTTATGAGTAGCATGTTGACAGGTTGTATTTCCTTATAACTTGTAACAGACATGAGCTTTTGCCTCATGCCGACCTATTTTTATACAAGACGTTGAGGAAGAATTCTTGTTTCTGTGAACTTGGTCCTTGGAAATTTAATTCGAAGAATTAGGTGCGTTGTTATCCAAATACATGTTAGTCCTGGATTGCTCCTTTATTTTTAATACCATAAAGAGGTAGGCATTCTGTTACACTGATAAATATATAAAATTTATTACCTTTTTTATCAACTCTTTTATTGCACAGGCAATAATTCGCTGAAACACTAATTTCTTAATTTTCATAAATAGTTTTTTTGAGGAATGTTTGAAACAATGTTAAAGGTTGCCTAGGAGAGATCACTTCGTAGCCATAAGGCCCACTATTGTCTCCGTGGTGTTCATTTCCCGTAATCTAATAATTACAATAGTGTAATTATTACCGTAATTGTGATTTTTTGTGTTCAATAATACGTGACCAGAATGTGGCTATGGCAAGCCTTCCTTGGATCCTGACTGATACTTTCGGGTTTTTGGACATGAATACGAGTTCGTGATTTCTAATGTTAGGAAACCTGCACCAGAGAAAGAAACACCTAGCTAAATGGCAGCCGGATTTTTTTATTTTATCATGACCTTCTTAAGCTCTCACGGTCGGTTCCTGTTAATCTTACAAACTCTTCAAGTTAATACTGAGACACGAGAACGAGAAGTAGTACATATATCTAAGTATTATTATTGTATCTAAGACTTGTCATGTATTGGGAAAATTAATAGTTTTTTGTAAACTACCTACTCGTGGTAAATAAACTGAATTGAATAGGTAGTCGATTAACCGATAAGTTAGGTAAGCATAACTTTGGCTCTTGGCCTCTCCTGTCTTTTCATTATGAGTAGTACTACCTAGAGGTATGGGCGAGATAGAGGAGAGGTAATAAATTTAATTTTCAAGCGCTAATTAAATTTGTGTGATTTTATTCATAGTATGAGCTTACCCATTTAGGTAAGTATTAGAAGTTCGTTCTAGGCTTACGTTCATTTATGTAGCGTGAACTGCAAATGTATGTACTTAATAAAATATTGCCGGTCATCCAGCAATTCAGTATAATTAATCATGCTATGATCTCTGACATTCGTCATCAATATTGCTCGTTAATATGTAACGCGATGCTCTCTAATTACCTTTCAGTTTATTATTCCATTAGCTTCCAACTCTCTTAGCCACTTTTTCGCTGTAAAAGTTTATTTTTAAAATAGATAATACCCAATAGGAATCCAGTTCCAAATCATGCCATTTATAAAAGCGGTATAGAGCTTTTTTGTCAATGAAAAAGGTAACACGAATAAATATTTCATAGTTAATGGAATCCGCCGCAATAATGAACGTGCTATTTGCGTCGACAGTAACTGGTTTAGGGTCTTTCCACACTTATCAACACGGAATCGGTGGTAGTCGACACAAATACGAGAAAAAAGGCGTTGATGCGTTGCGAGTTTCCAGCCGCGCCGATCCGAGTGAAATTGAGCCGAATTTTGTCGTTTTAGTTAGACCTTGTTGCGTGGACAAAAACCGTTTTTCAATCGACTTAGGCATGGCAACACGCTCTAATGGACTCGCTGTCGAGATATACTAGCTACCTGACGTTTATTTTAAGACAGCATATTTTATGTGCTAATATGTACTGTCACCGACTCCGCGCCGATAAGTGTGTTGTTAGGCATGGCAACACGCTCTAATGGACTCGCTGTCGAGATATACTAGCTACCTGACGTTCATTTTAAGACAGCATATGTGCTAATATGTACTGTCACCGTCTCCGCGCCGATAAGTGTGTAGTTAGGCATGGCAACACGCTCTAATGGACTCGCTGTCGAGATATTCTATCTACTTGACGTTAATTTTAAGACGGTTATATGTGCTAATATGTACTGTCACCGACTCCGCGCCGATAAGTGTGTAGATAACCTTAGTTGCGCTCAAAAACTTAAAGTTACACTAAGGCTATAAATGATTGATATTTATAGTCCCGCAAAAACAAGTGCAGGTAGTGCAGGAGCGTATGCGGCCGGTCGCGTGCGGCGGCAGATAGCATCGCGGCTGCGCTCGCCGGTCGCCGCACCGCCATGCAAACCCGACACGAACCAACATTAAAATGCAAACATTTCCCCTGCCATTTATTTGCAAAAAGTGCTTAGGTACTTTAACTTTGCTTTCTCCTACGTACTTAAATATTAAGACCCCTAAGTGGAATAAATACCTCTCCGTTTCTGCCAAGGATGTAAAGGTCCGACCACACCGCCGCGTAAAAAACGGTCGCGATACGGAATCGCAGTGACGCGTCATATGCGTACCTACCGTTTGTGACGCATGCTCCCCACACCGCTGCTTAAAATACGCTGACGCACCGTAAATTAATATGCGTAAAAATCCCAAAAAAATATTAGGTACATGAAGATTTTATGGCAGACACCACACAGGTGACGTAAAAGACGCAACTGTTTTGAAAATGTAGCGTTTTTTACTCAAAGATTTGCGAATCGGGGTTTCTCGGTTATTGTCGGTAACACTTCGTTTTTCACATAGAGATTATCAGATACCTTTAAAAAAAGGAAAACATCAAACCGACCATTCTAGAAATACTGATTACCGCATCAAATAATCTGAACGCAAAAAAAGGCAAAACCTTGTTTTGGTGTAGTTAAATTTGAATGATTAGTTGTGCAAATCAGTATTCTTATGGTTTTTTTTTAGTATAGCTTCTTCCTCATCAGATGACTTACAGTAGTCCAAAGAAAATAAGTCACATCGGCTGTTACCGTCTGCGCCGAGAAGCGCAGAACGATATCCGAATTTATCTATATTGAACTTTATTTACCAACGCTCTGGGCATAATTTTGCTTGCAATGCATTCTCGCTTACCCACTTTAGTTCAGCTACTCGACGCATTTGGCGCTGGAGTGCTAGACATCTGTAATGAGTCATCTGTCTGAGACATCAATCAATAACCAACCACAACGCAAGTGTTCACCGCGCGAAAAAAAAATATTTTATCATTGGTAGATCGAAGTTTCCCGCGCTACAAAACTGGTCTAATACGCAGGTACATCGTGGTGCATTCTTTGTTTGATAATAACTACTGTACACATGTTGCTGTGATTGTTGCGGTTGATCATTTACTTGTGTCATATAGGAATCTGGACCATGGTTTTGACGCAGTGTATTTTAAGCACCGGTTGGGAAGGTTTGCGTCAAAAATGATTCCCGTGAAGCACGTCACAGCGATTCCGTACCGTCACCGTTTTTTAAGCAGCGGTATGGGGAGCATGCGTCAAAAACGGTACGCATACGAAGCGTCACTGCGATTCCGTATCGTGATCGTTTTTTAAGCTGCGGTGTGGTCGGACCTTAAGAGGTGCCCAAGGATACCAACCGTAAGCTTGGGTTACTATGGCCCAACAAGGTTAATTTGCCCACCCGTAAAAATATTTTTTATTGAACTGCCTAGATCACCTTAGGCTCCAGGTTCTTGGGATTGATAAATTTGGTAAAATGCGTTTGTATCGGTGGGCAAAGTAACCCAAGTTTACGGTATATTTTATGTTACGTTTTGGCTACAGGCTAGCAACCTCTCTCTTTTATATAACCTAGATTTATTTGCGCTGAAAGCGGCTACGTAACATATTTAAAATATTATGGTTTAGGCCCTAAACCTAAACTTTAGGGAGTAGCCTAACGTTTGCCATACCTACCCCATTTCAGAATACAGGCGCGATGTTCATGTATTGTATATGTCACCGGAAAATAACAAAAGATCCGTAAGTTTACTTTTCTATTTTTTTTAATAAATGTATAAATTTCCGTAAGATTCTAAACGAGAGACAAGTTGTATTATTTTACGGCCGCATTTTCGTAAAATAATCTATTTAGATATGTTAAGTTAGATTAGATTAGATTATGTTAGTTTAACCTTTTAGCTTAATTTGCTTATAATGTTATGTTGGATTAGGTTAGGTTAGATTGGATAAAATATTGCGAAAATCTGGGCGTAAAACATTTTTTGTCTGTCGTTTGGAATCTTATGAAAGTTTATAAATTTATATTTATGTAGGTATACGCGGGACTTAATCATGGTACCTATTTTTAATTACCTCTTGACATACCGTGATTAAGTCCTGCGTAAATATGAGTGAAAATCACGAAAGTTTAAAACAGTATAATGTTTATAAATTTCCTAGGAAATTTATAAACTTATGGATTGCGTTATTTTTCGGTATGTAAGATGATTAAGTTATATACGTTGCTTAATATTTAGCATCCCTATCTTCCAATGACATCTCGGTTGAATGTCCATCTATATCTTACGTGAACTTGGATAAAAGATCTCTCCCGGTAGGTATAATATTCTGCGCTTCCAGGCAGGTATTATAGGATCAGAATAAAATGGGCCGGTCTGTCCGGTATTTTTCAGAGATTATCCGGATCGTATTGTAGAGGCCATTGCAGTGCCATTCAGCCATATAATATAAATGGTTTTTTCGAGGATATCGCACGTACCTAAATATACCTCTTAACTAAATATGTAGATAGGGAGCACCTTTTGTGTTTAATCCAAGACTGGATCATTGGTTACAAAACGGATGTTTTGGATGTTTATCTATATATAAGTAAGTTTATCCGTTGTCTAGTACCCATAACACAGGCATTAAATTGCCTACTTTGGGACTAGGTAATTGGTGTAAAAATTGTCCAATGATATTTATTTTATTTTATTTTTAAAACTGAAACGAGCCCAAAGTACGCGGGTCTAAGTCATACTCGACTTTTTTTTAATAACTTCACGGGGATATCCGTGTTATTAACTTACCCATCGTCGGCCTAAAGTCTTGTTACGTAACGCTGCAGGTACCTAACCGTTAGATCTGAAACTTAATCCAAATTTATTACGCCCCATGATACTTTTTATGTGCTTAGGTAGGATCGCCTAGTGCAGTCGGGGCAGATTATTTAATTAATTCTAGGAGGGCGTTATTGAATACCCTATTTTACATACCTATTTCGGGAGAAAAAGGTATACAGGATTTTGTTTAAAATTACCTACCTACTGCGATGAAACGGCACTGCCGATGAAGGGGACATTTACCTTACTATCGGATATCATATATCGGACATCGGATGTTTTTACGTACCTACTCACGTCTTCAAAAGTTATTAAAACGGTTGTCTTTTTATTAATTAATCTAATAATACAGATTCTGCTGTCGTCCGCCTGTCCGCCTGTTCGTTGTGGCCTAGTAGTTTGGACTTTGGATTTGCAAACCAAAGGTCTCTGGTTGAAATCCTGGCTCATACCAGTGACTTTTTTTTTGAGCTTTATGTACGAAATGTCATTTGATATTCTCATCTCAACTAGCTTTTCGTGGAAGGAAAACATTTATGTGAAATCCCTAACCTGCACTGGCCAGCATGAGGATTATAGCCCAGTCTCTCTCATGGTCGATAAAAGGACTGTGCCCAGTTGTGGGACGCATATGGGCTGAATTAATATTATTTATTATTACAGATCCCCAGTTGGTTAAAAAAAAATGTGTACCTAAGCTTGCTTGATAGTCTATCAAGATAGACTATGTTTGATAGTCAATCGCAGAAAACCTTTTTAACTGGTTATTAGGTTACCCTAATACGTAAACTATCGAAGCGCAACACATTAACATAGAGAATACTTTATTTATCGGATATGATATGATATCCTAGGCTTTGTCTGACAATTCAGTGTTATTAGGATAATTAACAAATGTACCCACTAAAGCTAGCTTGATGACCTTACCGAACCAAGACCTGTTAGGCGATGAATGCATAGAAAACATTTATTAAAATTGGGATGGCCTTTATCATATTTGGAAATAATTTCATTTTAACATAATTATTGTATCAAAGGTTGGTTTTCCCTGAAACGTCATAATGATGATGGCACTGTGACATTCTGCCATCTTTGGTAGTTTTTTTAACGTATATTGGAATCTAATTAGGTTTTGCAGTATGTACGTATGTAGCTATGCTCCTTTTTGGACCGAAGGCCTAACCCACCTAATTCGAACTGCGTAATTCCTGTAAAAAATATCTACGTTTATTAAACTTATAGCCACATGGTACCAGAAATATTTTAACCAGTGATCTGGTATACGCATCGGTCAATTTCCGGCCACCTTGTATATTAATTTAATCGTGTGACAGTTGGACGGCAGCACGCACGCGTGCGCAGCGGCGACGGGCGCGGGCGGCGTGGCGCGCAACATGGCGGAGGCGCTGTGGCGGCTGCGCGGGCGCCGCGCGCGCCTGCTCACGGCCGTCGCGGACGACGCCGACGGGCGTTACCTCGAGCGGTTCGCGCCGGGACTCATGCTCGACGGTACTAGCCTAGTTTATTATCTCAGTTACTATGACAAGTACCTACAAATGTCAAATGATACCACATTTAACTTTTTAGTGGTGTTCCTAAAACGATCGACAATGTTTGCTCCCTGGATATGGATATAGGAATAATATTGTATAGAATAACTTACTTACAATGTTTGTTAACTTTCGATAGTTGAAGCACATCCATATTTTTGAATTGCAAAAGGAGACAAAATACGGAATTACATTTTTTATCTCAGTTAAAAAACTAAACCACGCAATACAATTAAGTATCTAAACTACCTCGATGTTCTCTGGACGCTTTTTAAAATAATAGACACGATAGAAACAGAATAATATTTTGTGCAATGGTCCGGTTTCCCAGTGTTAAGTGGAAGTATTAAAGTAAATTGGTAACGAAACAGTATCCAAGTACCTAGGTAGGTACTGTACATTTATATTATAAAATCAGTCCAGTATTTTCGGAGCCAATTCGATGCAAACAAACAATCAAATCTTTCCTCTTTATAATATTCGTGTAGATGTATATGTAGATAGCTACTAAGTAACTAGAAGCCTGTAGGTATGTACCATAGCCGAAACGTCGATGTGGTTTGGAAATATACACAGTGGCATAAAATGTAGCTCGCACATGTAAGGAATAAACGCTATTTTCTATGATGGCCTGTGCCAATTTTTATGCCACCGAGTATGTGTTTAGCGTCGATAAGTCCTGGTGGTGGCGGGTCTTGCTAGGTAGACACACACAGTCACCTCACGTAAAAGCTACCTAATAGGCGATTTATCGGTCTATTAGGCGGTATGAGGCATGCGCAAACACTCCTCACTTTCTGTCCAGCGTTCTTTTTAGGGTTCCGTAGTCAGATGCATTAGATATAGGTGGGATAATTAATGGGTTTAAAAATAAGCATAAGTAGGTACGTATCTATTTCACTGTGTGCAATTTCAATTAGGGTGCGGTTAATAAATTATCTTTGACTACTTAATGAACGTAGGTTCGAGTAGGTACATGGTTGTATTAAGAGGACTAAAGGCGTAATGGTAAGGCGTCAATGATAATGATAATCTAAAGGTTACGAAGTTATGCATGTATTTTAAACTTGAAATTTCCGTGAGACTCTCTCACAATGAAAAATTGTTATCCGTATTTTCCATCTTAAATCGAGTTGGGTGAACAGAGCGGTGGCGTGCAGGGCGCGTTTGGTAGCAGCCGCTGCAACTCGTAGATGAAGGACTACAGACTAGTACGTAACACGACGAACTGTATCAAGATTTAAGATGTCCGCTATCCGTATTTTTTATCTTCTATGATACGATATACTGAGTTCAGTAAAATTATATGTAAGTACCTATATATGTAGGTTATGTTGAAAAATTTACGAATAACTCACGTTTATTAAATCTATTGTATACCTTGACATGTTTCGGGCTAATTCGTAGCCCTTCATCTAGGAGCTGCGGCGGCTGCTGCTCCCAAACGCGCACTGCGCGCCACTGCTCTCTTCGCGCGACTGCTCGTTAGCCCGAAACATGTCGAGCTAAACTCGACTTAAGTAATAAACGTGAGTTATCCGCAAAATTTTCAACATGAATGAGTCTCACGGTAGTTTGATGTTCAATGTAAGTATGTAGGTTATTTGAATCCAGTCTAATTCAGAAGCTACTTTGCATTAAGTGTATGTATGGTGTTACAAATTCAATTATCTCACTGGTACGGATCCCTTTATGTATAAAACCGACTCCTACTTGGCCGGTTTTTACATAACGTAGAATGGACGTCCCAATACCGAGAAGTACAAGCCTCCTCTCAGTAAGAAGGACACGAGCTATAAGTAGATGACATTTCCCCGCGACCCCGGTATGATTTCGAATCTCGAACATTGAATTGCTCTTGAATACTTCATAATTTCATGCACATTTTCTCACGTTTCCTTTTATCGACTAGATCGTGATAGTAAGGTATAAACAAACGGTTATTTTAGTCGTTTAATTGGTCCCCAGGGTGCGTAGTACGGGGTGCGAGGACTCCGACTTATGCCGCAGTGATGGACGCCCAGGGCGAGTGCCGCTTGGGTTTAGGCGATATGGCCCTCCATGAACACATCTCGATCGACCTCGTAAGTACATCTTTGAAGACAAAAATAGTGACTAAAAATGTTCATCTACCTCTTCTACAATTCCGAATCGACCCAATCGAATCGCGAGTAATCAGAGAACTTACATTCCTCGGCGTCAAACGTGGCAAGGTTTTAAGTAGTGGGCTAAGTTCGCGCAACGCTTTAACCGTGACAAAGCGATGCGGGGATTGCATGCCGGGAACTGTACCTACATTAAAAATATTCCGACGAATTGATCAATCCCCTTTTTTCGAAAATCGGTTAATAAAGGATATGTCAAAGTATATCAGTAAATAGAGTCGTGCAGAGATGGTTTTAAGTATATATCTACAAACAAACAATAATAACAATAGCTACTCCGTACTTACTTTGTTCGAGCAACAGAAGTTTCTTTCAGGTGAGATTACCCGCACCGGTACCTTTACAAAAGGCTATCGCGATTGTGTTTTGTCAGGCTCTTAACGCAATAGAGTTCGGTATGGCCGCCAGAGCCCGCTGGCGGCAGATATAAGTACCCACGTACAGGGCCAGCACAACTTCTTAATATCTCTCCACACCCTCCCCCGCCTCGCCCTCGTTCACTCCTACATCTACACCTCGTATCTTTTTGTTACTACAAGGTCACTGGCCCAGTGCTGTAAAATAGTGGTACCTAATCCTGAAAAGTGACCAGGTGATCTATAAATATCAAGAGATCAACATTCCGTTACTTCAAAGTACAGAAGCACACTTCTTTGGTTTAACTTTGTTTACGATTTACTGATGCAATCATCGTAGTAGGTATTCGTAGTATCTAGTCACATTTGTTGAAATTGTGGACATTCGCAAAATAGGGCTGGACGTTATTCAGATACACGATTTGATTTCAAATACCCGACTTAGATACCCCTTTTACAAATTATTTTGAAATGTAAATAGAATAATATTTCAACATAGTGTTTCTAGGTACTATTTACATCGCATGTTTGTCAGAAATCCAAAAAAAGGACGCTCTTTGCAGTCATAGATAATTTACTTTACAAGTCTTACATCAGTCGACATTCAATCTATTCTACTTATCTATATTTGCACCATTAACGTTATTTCTCCCCAGGTCAACCGCCACTTGGAGGTATTGGAGACGGCGCCACTAGTGGTCTTGGACGGGAATGCGCCGCAGTCCACTATCGAATACGTGATACAGCATTGCAACCGACTGAATAAACCAGGTGAGGTCAACAGCAGCGGGCCGGTTAATCTAGTCAAGCTGTCACGAAAACTGCATTGCCGGCGATTTCGCCTCGCTGATCCGCTAAGTAGGAAGTATGCTTATTGCTTATATTGCATGTTACTTGTAGGCGTTCAGTTATGCTATTTGTGACTTGGTAGAACTGCAAACTGCCTTTTCGACTTGCAGATAAGATAGATTAAGATATTTATAGACCCCGAAAGTAGATTTCGTCTCCACGACGATATTCTGACAATATTCTACTTTTATTCTTTGCAACACATGAAAAGTCATTATCAGGAGTAGACCCAAGATTTACTTTCCTGGGGAGGGCAATTTTAACAAAATGTCCCTGTTTCAGAAGTAAACGAGTAGTAAAAGTCGCTACGACGATTTTAATTATTTGAGCCGGTCGTAAGCCAAACGAGCAATCCACACATTGATCCCCCTGACCCCTTTTCCAACCTGCACAGCCGACTTTACAAGGCACGAGTTGAGACATGTCCCTAACTAGAAACATCACAAAATGACATGTAGCTTATCTCGCTCATGTTGCCGTGCTGTACGTCTAGCGTATTCAAAACGATCATGAATTCGGTTAAGATTTCGTTTGCGAATTATCGCAAAATTGTATGGAAACTAAGCCGATCGAATATCTGCACAACTGCCGTGACATCTGTCGACACATCACCATACAATTCGGCGTTATTTCGCAAACGGAATCGTTACTGAATCCATCATCTTTTTGAACACACTAGACGCTCTGAGCGTACTGGTCGTAACTTTATCATACAGATAGATTTTAGAAGTGGGCCCTTAGTAACTCACTTTTTTAAGTATTCCAATAACTATGGAGTAGAGTGCTTGAGCACTCTGAAAAACAACTTGCTTAACTATAGTTAAATGTTCTGTGATTGGATTGATTAGGTAGGTACATTAAAAACGGATTTAGAAATATAGTTTATTAATAAAGTGGAATTCGTTTTAATTAGTCTAACATAAAACTTAATTAGATGGACGGATTTAAATTCACATTTATGGTCGAAAATAGTAAGTTTCGGAGAAAGGCACCAACTAATAGCTATATTGAAGTATTTAATATAGTTATTTGATATTGGAACTCTATAAAATACTGCTCGTAATATAAACAACATTAGCAATCCATGAATCAAATTTCACTTAGAAGAATGGAATAGTCAAGTTTTCAACTTGCATTGTCATCTTTTAAAATAAAAATAGACAGTGCTTAAATATTCCTATCTCCGCACAATGTATCACATTCTTTATTATGGAACATGATGTTTAATCGGTGAATGCTTTTACAACTAATATCGGTCGGATAGGGTGGGTGATTAATAAAATTGTGCCTTTAAATAAACTGCACATCAATGAGATTAAAAGCAATATTATTAAGTAGTAGTATGTACACCATTTTGAGTTACATGATGCACCATAGAAACAAACACATTGTGCCAGAGTAATATTTTCTTTTCAATGTGCATTAGAATGAAAAAAAGTGACACAATTTAGTGCACATCCCTTAAATAATCGACATAATATTATCTACTACGTCAATAATTCATCTTAAATGATACAGTAAGCTTCATTACTATCTAGTGGACGGCAAAGAAGTTCCAATTACATACATCCAATATAAAATAAATGCATTTCAAGCAGACACAGAGTATTCCGCAAAAAAACAAGTTATAACAAAAATTGTATACAAAGAACTATTTTTAAAACCAAGTCCTCCAAAAACAAAGCCCTGCAATAGATTCCAGAGGGCATAATGCTAAATCTTTTAGAGCACTAGTGCGTATATATAGATTCCGCGAAATTTGTTTTTTTTGTCACTTTTAAGATACTATTGCGTTAAAAAAATTTCGGAAAAATACTCGATTAAAGCAACTTAAAAATAATTTATTTAGTACAGATGGTCTTAAAATACACTCATCATGTTTTTACTTAAACTACAAGGCATCTGGTCTGTAAAAAGAACTTGTTCCTTTTCCGTAGTTGTATATAGTCTACCATATTACAAATAAAAAATCTTATCATAATGTATTACAATTACCAGATGCCGCAGCTTCTGGTTTCAGCAGACTGTTGCCTTTGGGAAGGAATTAAACATTCTATTTTGTACACTCATTATCTTCAAAAGTAGTAAAAATAAAGTGAAGCAAGAAGAATGTGTACAAAGATATGAAGAATTAAGTGAAAAATCTTGGCAAATAACAAAAAAAATAGTCTTCAAAATTTCTCTGAAGTGCCCTAAACAAGATAAAGTACACTTAACAAGAGTGACAAACAGAGAGAATATGAAAATCTAACACCCCTCATTGACAGGAAAGTGAAGGGAGACAAGTCATAAATTTTAAGCATATTGCTTGTGTCAATCAGTCAATTTTTTTCCATTCCATTATCATAATTAACCACATAATTTGGCATAAAATTGTAAACATTTTGGAATGGATAAGTACATAAATCATTTCTGAAGTTAATGTCAAGTCAATAAATTTCAGCACACAAAATGATCAACTTTTTACCAAATAAATGGCAATTTAAAAACAAAACTAAGTGAGATTCATCAAAAAGTATTAGGAGAGAGATCTGTTATTCAAGTCATTAATTCATATTTTCAATAGGCACATTTACTATAATAATATCCAAGCAAAATGCTTTTCACATCAATTATAAATCTTCCTGATACTAGTCATTAAATGCATCTTTACATTCAGGCGTAGACCGTCTAATCTAAAAAATACAGACACAAATAATACTTTACCTAACACTATATCAATCATGTCACAAAAAGAAATAACTACAAGTAGTGAGAATGAGGCAGAACTTACTGGGTTTAGGTTAGGCAGTGTCCCGACAATATCAGTGGTACATACACATGGTCAGGCCTAAGAATTCCAGCCGATCTGGCGCTGCGAGTGCAGCTGGTCGCGCAGCTGCTGCAGGGCGTGCTCGGGCTGGCTGTGATGCATCTGTGCCACTAGGTTGCGAGCCTCCGCACGCAGCTCATACAGTTTGTGACTCTCAAAGTACAGCAGGACTGCAGCCACACCTGTACACATGAGAGTAATGAAAAATATACCCTAATTAAGCTGCAACACAAGATAATTGTACACATTTGAACCAAAAGCCATTGTATTGTTAATCCAACAATTTAAACACACTTACCTATCCAACTTGAAATACCCTCAACATTTTAGTTGTAAATTTCAATAGTCTAACACTGATCAGAATTTGTCCAAACTTAGTTTAGAACCACCAGAAGGTAACAACTGGCTTTCAAATTAACAAACTACATCAAATTTGGTCCATCTGTTTCAGAGTTAAGCCACAGACCGATGTTGATGTCAAACTTATAAGTCTTATAACACAGCTCTTATTGCTAGGTAACATAAAACGTAGTTTAAAGAACTTTTTTTTACTTACCAAAGAATATAAAGGCAACCACAGCAAACGCGAAGGACCATGAGACAACATTAAATGATGGATACATGAGCCAGTCCCGGCGATAACAGTTGCCTCCAAATATAACGACAGCCAGGAACAGGAACACACCTGCAAAGAAATATTGAATAAGCCAGGCTGATGATAAAAGCTGTGTCATGTGAAAATAATGTGCTTAAATATTTTTAAGTTTTTTTTAACAATCAAACTTAAAGCAGCAACTGCTTATTTAAAATGTTAGACACCGTAAAAATCTAATGTATTCTGATAGGACTTACTTGATGCAGCTACAAAAATAAATGAGAGGGACACAAAAATCCACTCATACTGAAGCACTGTGCGCAGAGGCCAGCGCACTATCACACAGGCCAGCAGGATCTGAGCGCTAAAGGAGAACATGAGTGCCAGGGTCACAAACGCCTGTACGGCCATCAGCCAGCTTGGCAACAACCACTCCCTGATCACATAGTACTCCTGAAATCATCACAAACATGAGTAACTATGACAGTGGTCACCTATGCTGGTATATTCTTTGTATGAATATCTAATTTTTTTGCAGCTTGCACTTAACTTCTAGCTCTCAAACCAATGTTAAAGGTATTTATTGAGTGGAATTATATTGATGGTTGGTTTACCACATCATGTTGATTATAGAGTGATAATTAATAAAATAGATTCAAAGAAAAGGTTGACTAGAAGCCAAAAGCATTGTCAGATGGCTTATTTATATTGTGATCTTTTAACAAAGACTACTCTAACATGTGCTCTTGGTAAGTTTCTAATTGGATTATAATCTAACTAGCTTTCCGCCCGCAGCTTCGCCTGCATGGAATTTGTTAGTATTGCTGTATAAAGCACGGCAAATTAACATGTTTATATTCGATTTTTTACACCCTTGGTTACATTATTGACAATTACCAAGGATCTCTAATTTTTTTCAAAATGAAACCTAGCCTATGTCAATTCGGAAGAATGTAGCATTCTAATAGTGAAATTTTTTTTTTAAATCGGCTTAGTATTTTTTGAGCCTTTTCACTACAAACATACAAAAATACAAACAAACAAATCTTTCCTCTTTATAATATTAGTGTAGATAATCAAATTCTTAAAGCACAGGGAAAACTATTTTCTCATTATTATAAACCATTAGTGTCCGACTGAAGCTTCGGCTTCGGCTTCGGCTTTGGCCACCTTCGGCCAAAAAAACCACCTTCAGCCAAACCTTCGGCTTCGGCCAAAATTTGGCCGAAGCTTTGGCCGAAGCCGAAGGTTTGCAAGTTGTGATTTGAAATTGAACAAACAATGCCAGAGCGAGACGGATAGTGCGCAGCGGTTAGCAGGACAGCGTTTCGCCAGCCCGATCGCATTACTTGCAGTTAATTATATAAATTACTGACAACACATAACATAACAACATAGTCACACTTGATTTAGAAGCGAAAACTGCACATAATTTACTGCCGTTTTTTTTACTATTAATAAATTCTCGTATTTCTTATGGTCAACATGGGGTCAACACACCTTCGGCTTCGGCTTCGGCTTCGGCCGAAGGTTTTGATGAAAGCCGATTAATCGGCTTCGGCTTCGGCCAAAATTGTACCTTCGGTCGGACACTATAAACCATACATACAAACATACATATTCTCACATCTGTATTCCCAAGAGGGGTAGGCAGAACACATGAATTCAAAACCCAGTGCCATGTTTAGCAATTTCAGGGTTACCAGATGGTTAAACATGATATTGTAGTGACAGGTTGCTAGTCCATCGCCCACAATACACTAACCCTTTCCCAGAGTCGACTCTTCAGACAACCACGGGAAGAAAGGGGGAGGTGCTATTCTAACCCGGCACCACACGGGGAACCATGATGTTTAATCTAGTAAAATAACGAAGACAACACTTACTTGGCTAAATATATAATGGCAGCCAAGGAAGAGCTTGTCCAGTTGGTAGGGAGGCAGCCGGAAGCGATCAAAACAGTATTCCCACAGGCCCATGTGCTTGAACTGAGAAAACATCTCTGGATATGATTCTATCCAGTATGGACTTGCAAATGAGAAGAGCAGGAACAGCCCCGCCACATAAGTGATAGTGGCTCCTATCAAGGTGGCATCTGAAATAAATACAAAATAATTAAAAATATAATGTCAGATTTTAGGATTAACTTTTACAAAGTATTTCAATTTGAATTATACAGCTATACATCAAACTCGGCTGAGACATCAAGATTTGTTGTTTGTTAGGTATACTTACATTACATGTGGTATTGCAAAATGCTGAACAAGCACCTTAAAAGAACTCTTCCACATACACTGATTTATTTGGCACATTTAGAATAGAAATAATTATGACCATAGCCCGAACATAGAATTCATAATGATATCCGTTCCCTCAACATTATTTCGTAAATTATCATATCGTAAACAAAATTCAGTTTCCAGAATCTGTGAATCTAAGAAAACTAACGTTATCCACACCATGGGCGTGCCCGGCATACTTACTCGAAGCTTTCGGGTACTCATTGTCGGCAGTCATGTTGCAAGAACTTTCTTCGTAATACTTTTAAAAGATCACTAACTCAATCAGAACATTTTATTTTCCACTTGACAAAGTATAGTGAATGATATAAAGCTAGACGTTAATATAAACAACAAAACGATATTTTGAATGTCTATACTAAACTGCTCTAGTTAACTTTGCAATCCACAGATAACATACAGCCACTGGTTTTCCTGTCAAAATTGTCAAACAATGTGGCGGTAACTTGGACTAAGTAAATAAGGACTGCGAGGTCCCCACTAAAGGCCGTTCCAAGACAAGTACCATAAGAAGAGATGCGCGTGTCCCTTTCTAATTGGGGTGACAATGAGTTTTTGCAATATGGGACATTCAATGTCGTAATCTTACATACATCACGCTTAAATTCCCAGATGGGTTGGTTAGAGTATTTTTATGCACATTTAAAAGTTAAATTTGATCATCTACAAGCGTATAAATCTTATTTACTTCAATCAGTAAATTCAAAATTCAGAGTCGACTCTGGGAAAGGGTTAGTGTGTTGTGGGCGATGGGCTAGCAACCTGTCACCGCAATATCACGTTTAACCATCTGCTTACCCTGAATTTGCTAGACGTGGCACTGGATTTCTGAATCCATGTGCTCTGCCTACCCCTCATGGGAATACAGGCGTGAGAATATGTATGTATGTATGTAGTAAATTCAAAGCGCTTTACAATTATTAAAAATTAGTCGTCCATTTCTCTTGTTGAAAATTATCGGATAACTCATGTTAAATAAAACGAGTTTAGCTCGACATGTTTACCTTAGGGGTAAACTTAATACTGGGTCTTAATTATTGTAAATAATTATAATCATATTTGAAAATACGCAAAAATAATAAAATTAAATGGTAAAATTAAATTAAATTATAATACTGTCCCATAATGCAAAAATTCATGGTCAATGTAAGGATTATGGCGACTTGAGGGGTTACCATTACAAAAAAAGTAGACTTGATTGTGAATATGTTGTCTATTAAATTAAGTGTATATTAAAATCAAATAAATTAATGCGATTCTAATTCTTTGACACAAAACCGTTAAAATAAAATTATTGTATGAATTTTTCAGGTAAGTTTCTTGAGCGATGTTTTTTTTTTGACGTAAAGATTTTTTTAGGCTGGCAAGAATGACAAGAGGAGTGAGCGAGACAATGTGCTCCCTTGTTGCAGGCTCACGTGTCCTCAACTTGCCTCTATGTAGGGTTTCACGGAAAAAGGACTCTATTACTTTGTGACATGGTTTATATTAATAAACGAACATATCCCAAGTGCGCAATCATGTTAAGGGCCGATAGGCCCCTCCTACATCAATGGGCGGTAATGACTGTCACACATATTTACTTATAATTATAATACTTATGTGATTATCCGACTTCACAATCACAATACTTTCCGTTTTTATTTTTCTTTATTATTATGCTGTAATTGTAAATGTTTATAAAACAATTATTTATGGACGGCTCCCATACAACAATCGAGATTCTTTTCCGTTTTTGGTACGGAACCCTTTGAAGTACCCTTTGAGCGCGAGTCCGACTCACACTTGACCGGTTTTTAGGGTTCCGTAGTCCACAAGGAACCCTTATAGTTTCGTCATGTCCGTTCGTCCGGGCTCGTACTTCGCCGCTACTGCATCAATTGTCACGAAAATTGGTGGAGAGATAGATAATGAAGTTGCAAAAGTTGCCTTTAAACTATGTAGATCAAACCCCCCAATCTTGAAATAATCTAAAACAAAGTTAAAATTTGAGATGTCCTCCCACTGTAAGTTTTGAAATATTACTAAAATAATTCTGAAAAACCTTCCTCGCTCAACGCATCAGCATTGCGATACAGCGAGGAAACGCTGCCAGCGTCTTTTGGACCATGCCTCGGGGGTGCCCGTTTCTAAATACCTATAGTTTAGTTTGTAAGTTAGTAATACTTAGTTTAAAAATATTTTTCAATGTTTTTGTTTTGTACATATTTTCCTGTCTCGTTTGAATAAATTCATGGTATTCTGATAAAAATATGGTAGGTATGTACCTCAAAGTAAGTACTTTCAATGAAAATTATAGCGGACTCGGTATCATGGATAATTATTTTTATACAACTCTACCAATTTTTCGAAAGGTGAATTTAAAAAATAAATTGGACTAACCCCAACGTGTGGGATAAAGTTGAAAAGGTCTTTTAAAATGCAACAAAAATGTTTTGAAACTATGTAGATCAAACCCCCCAGTCTTGAGATAATCTAAAACAAAGTTAAAATTTGAGATGTCCCCCCACCATAACTTTTGAAATAATAATATTACTAAAATAATTCTGAAAGGAATATGGTATTATAGACCTCAAAGCAATTACTTTCAATTTAAATTATAGCGGACTCGGTATCATGGACAGTTATTTTTGTACAACTCGACCAACTTATGTAGTTACAGTCCTCCAAACAAAATGTTTGGGAGTCAGCCGCAAAATAAAATTTAGCTAGCTACGGAACCCTATCATGTGCGTGCCCGACACGCTCATGCCCGGTTTTTTGTTTATTCTTAAACAAGTACCGAGAGTCGATAGCAGAGAAGAAATAAGGTTGTCATAGAAATACTTTTTATTAGATAAGTATAAAATACGTTACACATTGGAGGGCAGTTAAATCATTTCATAACTTAGAAATAAAGAATACAATACTACAACTTATAAGAAGTTATTGCGCTCAAAATGGACGGCATTCAATTAGGTACATCATTCTTTATTACATTACATTGTTAAAACGATAGTAAAAATCTTTCTCTAATAGGTATAATGCATATAAACATTCCGTCAAGCTTTAACTTAGAAATAGATATTATTTTTTTATCATAGTGAGATTTTATCCAGTAGTCATAGGTGTATAGCCATTGTTTAATTTTGTGCAATACTAAAAAATATAACTGGCTAACTGTAGTAAAATATGCACAATATTAGTACTATAACTAAATACTAGTAACACTAAACACATGGTACATGTGTGTATTCGATTTTTATTTAACACTATAAAGAGAGAAATTTGGACGGACACAGTAATTGTGAGAACATTTCATCTGTTAGCATTAGCACTAATCTACATCTAAGGCAGTGGATATACTACCTGAAGTGATTTCAAACTATCAAATCTTAAGGCACATAAATCAGTACAGGCAAGGTAAACTTTTAACTATAAAACATATGTATACATACATTTAAGTCTAAAAAACAAAAATGCAATCTGATTTTAATATCAACAGTGTTGACCAACTTGAACAGGGTCTTGTACAAAAAATAAAAAACCTATGCAATCTGTTTTCTACTGAACAAAAACAAATATACTGATGTGCTAATAGTTGCCATTCCGTAATTCTAAAATCCAAAATGGTAAAAAAAATCGTAAAACAACTTTCTCCTGAAAAAAACAGGAAGAAAGTTGTGAGATTCATTGATGTCATATTTAGCATTAAAAACCTTATTCAACAATTAAGCTTTGGAGTCATGTTCCATTTCGAACTGCGCTTGCGATTCCTTGAGCTTGTTTCGTTTCTTGCGTTGAATATTCGCTTCTGTTAAAAATAGCGCGGCAGTGACTAGACAGCTCACCGCTCCGACCACTCCTAAGCCGAAAGACCAACCTGTAAAAAAAAAAGTTAAATTAAAATAAAGTTTTATCTTTACTACCATTCCTGCCGATAGTGAGACGTACGAGCCTGTTATTTAATTTAACGTTGTCATTAATGGCGGACCATATTTTAAAGGACTATGAACTGGCATTGGAAGAAAACTCCATAGTTAACTAGTAATCTGTCAGTCAATATATTATACCTCTTACCTAAAACTGTGCTAATAATGGTTATGAAAAGTGAAATAGTCATAGTTTTATTTGGGTAATGTTCCGTATGCTCTGCCTATCCCATTTTGAAATAAAAGCGTGATGTAATATGAATGTACAATTAAAATTATTTAATTAAAAAAATCAGGGCTACAGTAAACATTTACTGAATGTATGTAACTTACCTAAATAGTTGTTAGGATGGTCTGGCATCCACCCATCTGCATTTCCCAAACACGCAAATATGATGACTGCTATTGCTCCAGATATACCTACAACACATGCATACATTCTTAAGTTAATAAAACCATACAGTCAATAAATTATCCAAAAATAACATATGATAACATTTTTACATGTTTACAATAAAGAACTGATTTTTCTGCTCACCTGAAGCTAACATGATATATCCTATAGTTCGTATCAACAATACAAATCGATTTTGATCAGGTCCGCAACAGAGGAAGAATATCAATACCAAAATTGCCGATATTAATACTCCAAGTAGACACAACGTGAAGAAGAATTGTGTAGCAATCATGAAACCTAGAAATGAAAAAAACATCTTAAGAAATTGTTTTAAAATTTAGACAATATTTCCCACTCAATACCTTATTTCATCAGTGTTAGAAATAAAACAAAACGAACATGTCTGCCTAAAAATGATTCGGATAAATAAGACATACCAGGCAAAAGAAATCCACGTATTTTGTCGTAACCAGTAGTAAAGCGGTCATACACCCAGCGGCATCCGACAAAGAACCGTCGCTGGTACTGATCCAAAGGATCGGGCAGAGATCTGAAGCAATGACTCCATAACCCCAATCTGAAAACAACTCCTAAATTTACCATAATACAATAGGAGTACCTATTTACTTATGTCACTTAAGAACATGCATTCAACACATTGAGAATAAAATTTAGTCTGTACTCGCAAATTGTTTTTTTTTTTTTTCATAATATGCTAAAAGCGGGTCAAAGGGACTTATTTCAAAGCAAAATTCTCGCTTGGTCAAATTGACCCTTAAAGTTTTCCGCTGAGGAACAATCAGCCCAAGTTTTTATGGGAATACAAATGAAGGACGACGATTTCCGGGGCAAAACATTACACCGATCATATTTACCGGTCTAGTCTGGCCCCTCTTATCCTGTCGTCGCTGACCAGCCAGCTAGGCGTGCCGAATGCCAGTGCCACCGTGACAAGGGCAATGACGAACACACCAATGCCACAGTTGCCGGCCAAGCTTCTGTTTTTCATTGTTTCTGTAACAAATGACTGCGTTTTGTTAAAATATCTTACAACCTTAGCGTATGCGTTTGTTTAATTGTCGGTCATTCCCCGAGCCGCCAGCGCGCCATTAGATCACTATTAACTAAGGTCTTCCGGAGTATAAACTGGGAATGAATTGCCTCAACTATAAGTAAAATTGTGACATACCTACTCAGAATATGACTGATGGAATCTTATGCTATAACTATAAATGCCCTTGCTCCCTGTTCTGCGCAAGTGCTTGACGATATCCGATAGCTTTAGGTAATACTTGCACCGGACGGGCGGAATGCTTTAAGTAGCTTAGTTTATACAGAAATGTTTTTGTGTTAAGTATGATAACTTGATAAGATCTTACAAAAATTAATAGAAGGAAAATTGCATCGTTTTCGTTCATGTCCAGGAACCTGCGTTGAATGCAAATAAGCATCACGTATGAATATAAATATTATGAAAATAAATTAAGCAACCATTATGTTCATTTGTAGTCACATGTGTAGGGGTAACCCAATTCTAACTATGATTTTTTTTCTTTACTGACTGTGACTAATCTCAAAAGACAATGTAGCTTTAACCTTGGAAAGAGTTTTTTTTTCGGCAATTATACTCGTAAGAACATTATTTAGCAAGTACAGGTATATTGCATAGGTACATAATAAACGGTTAACTACTTTACCGTTTAAAGTAAAAATATATCCAAAAAAATAGTCAATATGCACCTAAGATCAACTTAAGTTATCAATGAGACGCAGGAACCATGCTGATTAAACTTTATAGCCGCTAGGTATTCACCGTACGTACCACACTTTGATCTGACTGCTCGACTTAATACCTACTCATTAAATAATCGAAACATTATGTAAGTAGATAGATACTTGGTTGGATATCTAGATAGGTACAGTCAGCGTCTGATACATGGTTACACTTTGGTACTTTGTCACTGTGATCGCAGTGACAATTTCATGCGAGAGTTCAAATATGAGGTTAATTAGAAAAGGTACTAAAGTGTATACATGTATCAGACGCTGACTGTACCTAAGTTAAGTCAGAAAGTACTATTTACCTCGCGCTGCCCCAGCAGAGAAGGTCAAATCTCTGTGAGGTAATAAGTAATAAGGTATCCATTGGCGTTCCGAGACCTATACCTATTTCACGGCCTTTGCGCGTACAGTAACGTACCATTACTTACGCACTTTAACATAATTGTGTCAAAATATTGGAGTATGCTGAATGAATAACGATCCCCTGTACAGTTGTGTAACTTAACACCAAGCTCACAAGGCTGAGATGAATAGCAAGTGAGTAAAGTGTTTCGCAATCTGTCTAATGAATGGTGGAGCTACTATTTAGCGTGTCGCATACAGACAAACAGCATAACATTCACCTCGAAATACAATGCCGCAAAGTTCACACGCAGCTGGCTGTGGGAACCTTAAGATTCGTTTTCTGTAGGCATTACGACGATGACGCATGCAGGAACATGTCACGTCGGTACATAACTATGCACCTTGTAGCTTAACGAGTTAAGTTCCTCGTAAAGATTCATAGCAAAAACATCACGGCTGTATTCCCAGAGCACATGAAACGTTGTTAGCGTTATAATGGCGGGACCACGACCTGGATTTAGTCAATTCATATTGCAATATTTAGTACCAAATTTGTACTATTTGG